>JAADVT010000197.1:0-40367 GCA_023335895.1 Pythium rishiriense
CTCTCCTCTCCTCGCCCCCTCACATCCACCTTCTTCCCACGATGGTCAAGGTGCTGCGCCCGCCCGCCAAGTTCTCGCGCTGCGTGGACACCGCGATGGCGGGCATTACGGTCGCCGAGGCCGAATCGGTCACGAACGGCAACGGCGACGCGTGGAACGCCGATCCAGCGCCGCACTGGCGCAATGAGCACGAGGCGCCACCGCCGCCTGTGCCGGCGCGCTTCGCCAAGGACTCGCTGTGGAAGCTCAAGCAACACTTGCTGCGCCGCCTCGAGCTCGCGGAGCTAGAAAAGTTCTACCACGAGATGCAACTGAGCATGGCGAGCAACCGCAACGAGACCATGCGCTTATACGACCAGACCGTCTCGGCCGGAGGAAGCCAGCGCCGCGTGTCGGCGTGACGTGCCATGTCCGGTCGTTGACGATCCAATGTCTCGTGCCGTGCCGTGCCCCGCTGGTCGGCGTCATCACCCCCTAGTCCGCGATTTCGAGCGTTCCCGCCAAAACACCCAAAAACGGCGCATCATCTAACGCTATTCAATGCATTAAGTTATTTCAACCTCACCGCCCAAACTGCTCTCCTCAGCGTGCGGCGTCACTCGCACACCAATGACCACCGCGACGTCCTCGGCCGCGCTACGTGCGCGCGCTCGCGCGCTGCTCGACGAGCTCAACGACTTTGCGACTGCCCCGACAGCGCTAGAATGGCTCTTCGAAGACGACGACGAGCGCCGCGACGAGAAGATGCGTGCTGTAGAGTTGGTGCTCCGCTGGCAAAACCGCAACGCTCACGACAAGATTGACGCAGTCATAGCCGAGTACGAAGCCCGAGAAGATACAGCGCCACCTGTGATCCGCTCCGATATGATCCTGCTCGTCATGGGCAAGCCGGCGCTACTCTTTGCAACCTCGATCTACGACGAAGATCTCGCGGACGTGGTCTGGCGCGGCCTTGTGCGGGTCCAGCAGCGCCATCCGAACTTCAATTTGGTTCTCCAGGTCATGGACAACACGCGCGATAGCCATGGATTGTCAAGTTTGCATTACGCGATCGAGGCGCAGATGACATGCTTCTTCCGCACAGTGTGTGGGTACCTTGCGCACCACGACGGCGCCACCTTTCGACGCGCGATCATCGAAGTTCGCTCGCAGGACGTTGTTCTCCCCGTGGCTGTGAAGCAAGTCACCGGCAAAAGCATCTCTAGCGGCGGCTGCACTCTTCTTCATTTAGCTGCCCGCAAAGGAGAGATTGAGATTGTCCAGGCAGTGCTCGAGGAGCCAGTCGCACTCCGCCTTGACCAAGTTCCTTGTGACTGGGATGGGCTATCTCCACAGCAGCTTGCTGCGCTGCATCGGCGACACGACGTAAGTGCCTACCTATCTCAAGCCAACTTGATGGACGCAGCAACGGAGGCATCGCTAGCCGCGCTCCAGAGCGAGCGGGATAAGCGCGCGATCCAGCGATACGGCGCGAGTATGATCGCGACGGAGCCTACGACACGTCGCGAAATCTTTGCTTCCGTGTGGAGCCAGCATGAATGCGAACAAGTTCTGCGCATGCTATTTGACGTGACTAGCCGACGTGGCTGGAGCAAACAACGCCATACGTCCTACCCAACAACGGATCTGCCTTGCTATCAAGTCGCTTCGACCGATGCGTGGGTGCGAGATTCTATTCGGGAGCGATTGTTCACACAGGTATACGAGCGATACAACATCGAAGCCACCAAGATCCTGACATTCCGCGAGCTCTTTTATGTGAAGTATGAGGCGCGACCAGGAGAGCAAGCAGAACTTGCACTTCATTGTGACGGCTCTGTTTTGTCGTTCAACATATTGCTCAACCCGAGTGAAGAGTTCGATGGTGGAGGCACGTATTTTGAAGAAGCCGACACCACGATTCAGATTGAGCAAGGCGACGCGGTCGTCCATAGCGGAAAAGTGCGTCACGCAGGCGCTGCAGTGACTCGAGGTCGACGAATCATCCTTGTTGGCTTTCTTGATTTAGTCGAATGTGTGAAGTTGTGAAGCTAGTTCAAAACTTCTGTGATTGGATGCCTTCAATAGGTGTATCCCCCTCCATAACGAACAGCCGTTGGCACCAGTAGTGCTCATCGTACTCATCGTCGTTGATTGCGTTCTGGATGGATAGTGTAGCTTTTGCCTGGACAGCAGAGTGTGAGAAATAGGGCAGAGACACGATGACCCACGCATGCAGTTGTTACGCACGCGCTCGAGTTCGAAGAATAGTAGGCGGTCTTCCCAGATTTTGTCGTACGTGTTCCCAAGCATCTGCATGGCCGCCACAATATGAGTTTTTTCAATTTTCATTGACTCGCGAACATTGACCTACCGCGATGAGGAGGTTGAGCAGCATGATGGTGCCGATGATGGCATATATGATGAAAAGGATGATAGCTATCGGCCCGCCTTCGTAGATCGAGTCCCAATCCCATGCGCCAAGACTAATCTGCAGCACCATTGTGATGGCTGAGAAATACGTTTTTGTGCCTTCAAGCTAGAGAAAGTGTTAGGTATGCGACGTGCAGTCTTCGACCGAAGCAACACCCACCTGGAGTATGAAGAACGCGAAGGCAAAACCAAAAAGGAACACGCAGAAGACGACCAAGAAGAGGCCAATATCTTTGAACATCTGCGAGCCACTCGTAAGAATTAGTGATCCAAGTCCATCCGCAGTGTGTGCTGTGCTGACGACTCTACCTTGAAGATCATTCGAACAAATGGTCCCAATGTTCGATTACCACGGGCAAATTGGATCCACTTGATGAAAATTTGGGGACCCACGATGCTCATCAAAGTCGTTCGAAGATTGTATGTCCGCCACATTGTCCAGCTGTAGTAAGTTTCGACGAAGACGCGTAACTCATAGTCATCAGACAAGATCTCTGTAAATAAGCATCATCAGGTACTAGCCTGTGAAACAGCAGGAACTAGACAAAACTTGGCAAACCTGATTCGCTGATCATGCCCCGAAGCTCTGTTGCCAACAACAGCCATACGCACATGATCTGCACAAGATCAAACCAGTTCCACCCATCCTGAAAATACGCACGAAGACTTCCACGCTCCAAGTAAGAGCGGAACTATGGGTAATCATTTCAAGTTAGATGCAAGACAGAAGGGAGGCGTGCGTACAGGTACTATGCGCTTACCTCCTGGACAGTGTAGTAGGCGTTGATACACGAGTAGATAAGCCTAGATGTGTCGCGTACGTATTCAGCCCAGGTCGCGTGATATGTGAAGGATCTGCTTCGGTATCCTCCCACCGGCATGCCGACGAGTGTGTCGCCAACATGTAAATACCTAAACACACAAGGATTGTATATCAATGATCATGGTATCCGCGTGGTATCATGTGCATCGAAACCTACGTAGCAATGAAGACAGATATAAAATAGACGAAATAGATATGGAAGTCGCGCCTGAATGCGTCGCGGGCAAAAGAATTCCACCTTAAATAACAAAAAAAATGTGTCAGAGATGTACCGTGTGATATGATCACTAAGCATCATTTGTCCTACTTGTGATCCATGAGTTGGTGGAACCAAGGGTGATCAATAAGCTCCTTGCATTCAGTCTGTACAAAGAGCGCCAGAATAACATAAGCATTAATCCTTCAATCTCCACAATCTGTTGTTTGGAGCACGCACCTCAACAATGAGCGACAGGGTAGGGCTGGCACCTCCCCGAAACTCAGCATCGTCATAAACGTATTCGTACACAATACCTTTCGGCTCGCAGATAATGCTTTCCTTGTGTTGACCGCTTGATTCACCCGGCGAGAACACGTTTTGAATGCTCAATAATCTCCGCAAACTCCGCGCCGTCTTCCAAACCATCTTAATGACTTTCCAAAAGAACTGCACAACGGGTGCCAGACGTCGACGTTTCTTCTTCTTTTTCTGCCCTTTCATTGCGACAAGTAATGCCAGTCGACGCTCTTTGGGACTCCTGATCTTGTTGTCGACAATCCAGCGTTGTTTGTACTCACGAACGCCCTTTAGCCTGCTGCACCGGAAAAGGGGCGTGCGAAAGGAATCCATTGCTACGACCGCAACCTGTGGGAGGTTCTCGATCAAAAGATGAAACAACTTCCCACGCTGCTGAATCTCTCGAGACTTCGTGACTTCTGACTGTGAGACATGATCCCCGATAAGGAGTACACAGAGAATGTTGGGCTTGATCAATGCATTGCCAGGAGCCGTGCGAAAGAACACAACATCGCGGGGGTTGCGCTTGCGGAAGAGCGGTGATGACGAGAGGGAATCGACTCGAGTAAACATACCATCTTCGACCAGGCTCCCTGACACAAGAAAGGGGCTGTGGGGAAGAGATCCTCGATTGGGGTCGGCCACACCACCTGGAGCATCGCTTACAGGCGCGTGTGGTGATACAGTTGCGTCTGCCTTTGAGTCAGCGCCTGGGATATCGGCAACACGTCGTCGGCTTGAACGCCAAGGTGATACCCACTTGGATGCTTGCCGGTCAATGATAAATGGAGCCTTCGGTGTGACTGAACGCGTCTGAATAACAGGCATCACTTTGCACATTGCTGTGCTGTCTGGCACGTCGACAAACGTTCCCGGCAGGGAAACGTCGTTCAGTAGCGTCAACGAAACATATCGACAAAGGCTGACGTCAGCCTTGTTTTGGACAAGGTAAGTGCAGACACTTTCATGCATGCTTGAGATTGCAAAGTGGAGCCTGCGAAACACACGAGATATAAGTCGAGAATCGAAAATGTCCACATGGCAGTCATTCGAGACACGTACGGTGTCTCGCCTGATTTGTTTTGCTCATTGATGTTAGCACCCTTCTCAATGAGAAGTTGACAGAGCGAGAGATACCCGCCTTCTGCAGCATAATGAAGAGGCGTGTTTCCGGCCGCATCTTTGCAAAGCACAAGAGGGTGGCCGCAAATGACCAACAGGTCTTCTAACGATGGCGTGCGGTCGTGGAGCTTGTCAAGAGCATCTGAAAAGTGGGCGAACGATACACCGATTCGCGCGATGACGTCGCGTAATTCCGAATTCGACTCACTCACAAGCGTTTTCATGTCGCGAAGCTGGAGGACAAGAGCAAGCAGTCGCCTTAGCAACTTGATGCTGTACGGTTGGTTGGGTGATTCCATCGGGTGCTGGGTCCAGTGCAAGAGTAGTTCTCTCGTGAGATCTACATATCCGCGCTGAGCTGCGACGTGGGTGACTGTGTACTTGGCCACCCCGTGCTGCTGAAGCAAATCCATGCCGAAGTTCTTCTTGCTGCGCAACATTCGTAGTATCCGTGGTAGGTTTGGGCCAGCCAATTGGTATACACCAGACTCCGATATGACCGGCCCATGTGCCAATGGCGAGCATTTGCAGCATTCGTCGTACAACTTCTTGCACTGCGTGGTGAGATATTGAGAGTGTGCGTTCGTCGACGTCAGTTTCTGGAGTGCAAAATACCGGTTCATGGCCTTTGAGATCCGCGCCGCTGCCCATCCTTCCGGTCTCTCTTCTCCGTGTGGGCGCTTAAACTGCTGCGGGATGAGTACTGAGAAACGCGGCACAAATCGGTTCGCTTTGTGGCTCTCGCCCCCGTTCTTCTCTTTCGTAGTCTCTTTCAAGGAGTCGCTGCCGAGATTGTGATGCGAGTGGCTCGTACGACGATGGTCCACAGGCTTGAGATGTAGTTGTGGCGGGCGCCGTCGCATGTTTTCAATGATGACTTGCTTCTCTCGCGTCTTTTTCGACTCTTTGAGCTCCTGCGGGTGGCATAGGTGGTGAGATTCGAGACACACACTCCCTGAGGACGGGATAACAAACCTTGTGCTTGGATTTGTACGCCTCCAGTAGCGCCTCCCGGGTGAACCCCGACACAGTTCCGTCATCGTGGTGGTGGGCTGGAGGGTGGTTCGCGGGGTGTTTCTTGTGGTGCGTACCGCCATTGGCCCCGTCGCCGCCGCCGCTCACCGACGCAAACTCAACATCTTCCTTCGCGTGGGTCTTGGTCATCGTGGGCGGCACCGACTCGGCGCCTTGGTTCCCTCATACGGCGATCGCGATCCGGAACCGTCGTGGGCCAATGGTGAAATGCGGCGTTTCGACAATCGCGCCGTCCCATAACCAAAACGCTCCGCGACTCGTGGTCGTGTCAGGGACCACGGCGCCCAGCCGACAAACCGCGCTTTTATGACGTTTCCAGAAACGTGTTCCGTCTCCTACCATCAGTGGATTCGGTGGAGAAACTTCAAAAATGCCGAGGAATGCGTACTTAGTAGGTGCTGATACGCCGTACTTAGTAGCGGGTATACCATTCACGCAAGCACACCGGCAGACGCAACATCCCGGCGGCAATGGCGGCGCGCTCCGGTGCCGACGGCACAGCTGGCGACAACCGCGAAGAGCCGATGGACCGCGCGTTCTTCTCTTTCCCGTACGAGCCGTACGACATCCAATTGGACCTCATGCAGCAACTGTACCGGACGATCGACGCACGCCATGTCGGCATCTTCGAGAGCCCGACCGGAACGGTACGCTTGCTTGGGAATGGCGCATTGCGTTTTCTACACCCTGTCTCACTCCCGTTTCATCGACAGGGCAAATCAATGAGTCTGATCTGTGGCGCGCTCACGTGGCTCATGCGCAATACGGACGAGTACGGGCTTCCCCTCAAAGCCGCGACCGAGACCGCGAGCGCGGACACGGCGCCGAGCGACGCGGCGCCGAAGAGCGAAGAGCCCAGCTGGCTTGCATCCTTCAGCGAGCGTGCAGCCGACCGTGAAGCAAATGATCGCCGAATCGCAGCCCAGACAGCTCTCCGCCAGATCGAGAGCATCCGAGAATCGCCGGAATTGCAGACCAAGAAGCGGAAAATGGGCTTTGCGTACAACCACCATGAACGGAAGCGGCCTCGAACTACTGTGCCTCGTCCAACGCCCGCGGGTGGTGCAAAAGATGGTGCTGACCTCGGGGATGAGGACGAGAAGCACATCGTTGACGCTTACGATAGCGGTGCGGATGTCAAGTCTGGCTTTGAAAGTGACAGCGGCGACGAGGACAGTAAGCCCAGCCGATGGCCCGGCCGCGTTGAGGAGAAACCTCGCTTTGGAGTCATCAAGATCATTTACTGCAGTCGCACTCACTCACAGATTTCGCAATTCGTGCGAGAGATTCAGAAGACCGCGTTCAGCGATCGCATCCGAGTCGTGTCGCTTGGCTCACGGAAGAACCTGTGCATTAACGACAGCGTCTCGAGCCTTCGCTCAGACCTCCGAATGGCAGACAAGTGTCTCGACATGCTCCAAGGAAGCAAGAGCAAAAAAGACAAGAAACAAAAAGCAGCGAAATGTCCGTTTTACGAGCGGGAGCTGCTGGGTCACTACAAAGACTACGCACTGGTGTGTTCCTTCTATAGTTATGGGGCGTGTGTATCAGCAACCACAGTTAATCGTGACTGACGTGTGTCAATGCTGCTATGTATGTAGGCTCAAGTGCAGGACATCGAAGACCTCCACAAGCTTGGCAAGGAGATGTCGATTTGTTCATATTACGGCTCACGAGAGAGTATCCCACTCGCGCAAATCGTTGCGATGCCGTACTCGATGCTGCTGAGCAAAGACACGCGCGAGTCACTAGGGATCGAGCTGGAAGACAACATCGTGGTCCTCGATGAGGCTCACAATATCGTCGAGGCGATCAATAGCACCTACCAAGTGATTGTGTCGAACAAACAGCTCGTGGTGGCTCGTCGTAGTTTGTGGAGCTACTTCAAGAAGTACGAGAAACGACTGAAGGGCAAGAACTGCTTCTACATCAAGCAACTGCTATTTGTACTAGAATCTCTTACGAAATTCTTGCGTCAGAAGAAGACGCCAAACAGCAAATCCGGTGCTTCCGCAACTGATCTGCATGACGAACCAATTGGATCCACAATGATGGTTACCAGCGATTTCGTATTCAGCGCTGGCATCGACAACTTCAATATGTTTAAGCTCGTCCAGTACCTCGACCAAAGTGAACTACCGAAGAAACTATTGGGGTTCTTGGATGCTGATACCACGCAAGAGGGTGGCCAAGCCACTCCCAACGACATGCAAGACGACGACCAATTTGAAAGCCGACACATATCTCCATTGCGCAACATTCAGGCATTTTTCAAAGCATTGACCAATGCGACTCAAGATGGCCGCATCCTCGTTCAGTCTCACAATGTATGTAAGGGAGTCTTGCTGTTTGGAAGAATCAAGGCTGATAGGATGTCTCCGTTTGTGATACAGCCACCCATGAAGCAGGAAGGGGAGATCAAGTTTGTGCTGCTGAATCCTGCGAAGCATTTCCAGGAAGTGGTAGATAAGGCCCGTTCCATAATTCTCGCGGGCGGGACGATGCAACCGGTACGTCTGGGAACGAGGGCTTATCGTGTGCGTCTGCTGAGAGAAACTCTTGTTCCTTTAGGTTTCCCAAGTTATCGATCAACTTTTCGCATCAGTTCCGCCCAATGAGATTGACCTATTCTCATGTGGCCATGTGATTCCTCCGGAGAATCTTATGGGATTTAGTTTATCCAGTGGCCCATCAAGAAAGCATCTTGAATTCATGTTCGCGAATCGGAACGACTTGGAGGCAATTGATGAACTCGGTCACATTTTGCTCAATCTCTCGCGTGTCGTGCCAAATGGAGTCGTCGTTTTCTTCCCGTCATATCGATTTGAAGAAGCTGCTGTACGGCGATGGATGGATACCAAACAATTCGAACAATTGAACGCGAAGAAAGAGATTTTTCGAGAACCGAAACACGCTGATCAGCTCGGTACTGTGTTGGCGTCGTTTTCATCGGTGTGCACCGCGACATCAGATCAGAGATCAGGGGCGATTCTACTTAGCGTGGTTGGCGGGAAAATGTCTGAAGGTATCAACTTCAGCGATGAACTCGCTCGATGTGTCGTCATGGTTGGTCTACCATATCCAAATGCTCGAGATCCTGAGCTCGTCGAGAAAATGGCGTTTCTTGACAAGCAAAAACCTGGAGCCGGCCGAGTTTTCTATGATAGCCTTTGCATGAAGGCGGTCAATCAATCCATTGGTACGTTCGTTTTTTGGTGATTTTTGGTGTGACTGGATGTCAACAGGCTCATCTTGCTTCTTCTACGGCATAGGCCGCTCCATTCGTCACCAGAAAGACTATTCGACGATTGTCCTCGTTGACCATCGGTACGCGAGCGCTCATATCCGCTCGCAGCTACCGGAATGGATCCAACAGCGCGTCCAGCCTCCATCGCTCTCGTTTGGCCAAGTGTATTCTCAACTGGCACAGTTTTTCCGATCCAAGCAGTGCAGATAAACATTCGTTGGAACGAGTTCTATTTTGTTGTTGATTTTTATTTTCTCAATTCATCACGCACAGTCGTCCATCTTGTTTGCATATTCAGCATATATGACCTGCTTCGCGATGCCCAAAACCCGTCCTGCCAGCTCCTCATCCTCGTACGCCCACTCTAAATGCGCCTCCCAGTCAGACGTCATCATGAGGCAGACCGACTTGAGCTTGAACCATCGATTGTTTTTCTCCAGCGGGATGTCTTGGATCCAAGTCTTGATTTCCTTTTCGAAAGTAGCATCCAAAACATCGAGATTAGCTTCCGGCTGTTCCTCTGGCTCTTCTTCGTCAGCGGACTCAGCAGCCGCGGATAGCAAGAAAGACAACGCCGAGGACGGCGCCCGTGACGTTTTCTTCTTGACACGATGCGACTGCTCCAACGGTTTTTTCCACGTGGACTGAAAGCTCAACGTGTGGCGTTTTTTTTTCAATCGACGAGCAGCATTCGTGCTTGAGACTAGCACCAGCTTTCGCTTCGGCTCAGCGAGGAGGACGCCCTGGACGTCTGTCGGAGTGTTGAACATCGACTTGTGAATTCGCAGCGGAATCTCTCGTGCTGGTCGGATAAGCGTCAGCTCAGAGTGAGAGATCTCTTGCACTGTCACGCCGTCGCTGTCATCATCTCTTGCACCATGGATCTCACGCAGCGGTGCCTCGACGTGGGCCTTCATGAACTCCATGTCGCTCTCGACGGTGTAGTCGAGCAGTACCTGCTGGGGGCAGACATGGCGAGCAAGCTCGACGATGCTTTTTGCGTCAACTTCATCACCACATGGAAAAAAGTGCACACCACACGAAATGGCGACACCCAGTCGTTTGCTCACATCCCTGCGGACCGGATCGGCGTACATTGAGTAGTTGACGGTACCAGGTTTGCAATACTCTGACAGCACAATGAGGTTCTTTGGGTCGACAGCGGCTGCTTTGATGGCACGGCAAGAGTCGCCAACACCGATGTTTGCAGGGGTGGTGAACAAAACAAACGAGCCAGGCTGGTCCATGAGCTTCCAGTCGAAGCGACGTAATGGCGGCGGTCGAGTTCGCAAATTGCTGGAATACTCCGTGGTATACGTGCGACGAAGGAGCGAGTGGTACGCGGACGGAATCTCCATAACATCATCTGAGACAAAAATCGGATACGGCAGCTGCATTCGCTTCCAGTAATCGGAGAGAATCGCCAGCAATTCTTGTGAGAAACCAGCCTTGTACACAGGAATGATCACTTTGCCATCAGCGGTGACACACTCGTGGACGACTTTCATGAGCTCCCGCTCCATAGTCGTTCGGGTTTCCGAGACCGTGACAGCGAATGCGCTCCGTGTAATCATAGCCGTAGGGCGAAGACGCGGGATCTGGGCTGGCAGCAGCACCCGCCCACCGCCCAAGTTGAAGTCGTTCACGTACACGACCGACGTTGCGCCGATTTCAATGTTGAACGCACACCCGCCCGCGACATGCCCCGCATGGAACGCCGTGACTTTCAAGTTGTTGTTGATCACAGTTGTGGCCTTGAGCGCGACGCCAATCGCGCGACGGAACGAGGCCGGGATATCCTTACTGTCGTATGGAGCCGACTTGGCCGTGCCCTTCCCATAGAGCGTGTTCCTGCACGCCGCGCTCACATGTGAGCTCACCCAATTAATCTCCAACCTATGGGTTCTTTCCAACGTACCAGTACTCGGTGAGCAAGTGTGGCCCGAGCGCCTTGGTCGCGTGGGTCATCACGACCGGGAACGGCAGCTGCGGCGCACCGCCCACGAGACCAGTCTTCTCAGTCAAAAACGGCAGCAGGAAGCAGGTCTCCGGACGGAAGTCCGTGACCAAAGCGGCCGTGAGAGGCGCCTCGCCGTCGCGGCGCACGATATCCTTCAAGTCGGCGAGCAGCTGCGTCTCGACGTGGTGTGCACCGGGCAGTGCGCCATCTTCGTCGCTCTCGGCGTCGCCGCCGCGCTGGCTCGCGGACGCGCCGCCGTCCGCAAAGTTGAGCGCCCTGACCTCGCCACAGCCCAACAGCACGGCCGTGCCCGAGGCCTCGTCCTGCAGAAGGAAGGCCGCGCCGTCGCCGAGCCGCTCTAGTACGAGGCTCATTCTCCCCAGCACCAATTTCCGCGGGGCATGAACACAGGGGGAAGGGGGCCGTCCAAAACGGGCGGGTTTGTATTCGGATGGGTTTGTGTGTTGACGAACCCATGTCGGGTTGGTGGGCCGAAGCGTAACACAGAGGCCCGTTTCTCCGCTGAGAAAACCCGTCAGAAGTGAACGACAAAGACGACTCGTTGAAGATCGGGCACCTGGCGAACCCACCAACGGCTGCTGGCGACCAAACGTGGGTGAGCCATTTATGGGGGTGGAGAGGGCACTATTCCATCCAATCGGCGGTGTGGAACCGACTCATTCCCCGCGTTAACGACACGACTTGGAAGACTCGGTACCCAACGCTGAGATACCCGCGTGGGGGGCTGGGTTCCATCCCACGACGCGCGACGACGGTCTCCGAAACGCGCGATGGCCGCCAACACGGCGGCCTCGTTCTTCTGGCACTCGCACGTCCTCCCTGTGCGCCCCACCGAGGAGACCGACGCCATGGCCATGGGCGCGGGGACCACGACGATGCCCACGACGACCCGCGGCAGCTCCAGCAGCACGAGCAGCAGCGGCGACGACGGCGTGCGGCCCGCGGGCGCGCGGCGCCACGCGCGGTCCGTGCCCGACGCCAAATCGGCGTTCCGCGCGTCGCGGACGTCGCACCGCCACGACTACCTCCACCGCATGGGCTCGCGGTCGCTGAACGAGGACTACAGCACGACCTCGAGCCTGTCGGAGGAAAGCGAGGACGCGGCCGGCAGCGTGGACGGCGCGCGGCTCCGCAACAGCCTGCCCGAGCGCTCGGGCCTATCGCTCAGCACCAGCAGCGACGCGAGCCTCACGGTGCGCCACGGCACGGACCCGCACCTGGACGACCGGTACTACGCGATGCTGCGCGACTCGGGCAACTTCGTCAAGATGGGCTGGCTCACCAAGCAAGGTCACGTCTGGTGCGTGACCCAGCTGGAAGAGGTTTCGGGGGGCAGGGCGTTCTCGACTAACCATATCGTGTTCGTAGGAAAAATTGGAAGAGCCGCTTTTTCGTGCTATTCCACGACGGGACGCTCGCATACTACAAGAGCAAGAGCAAGCGCCGCATGAAGGGCTGCATCAAGCTCAACGAGGGCGTCGTGTCGATCCAGCACCTCGACATTCGCAAATCCCAGAAGCCCTATGTGTTCCAGGTCGAGAAGGGGTTCTACCGCATGTGGTGCTGCTGCTGCAGCCAGCTGGAGGCCGAGTTGTGGGTGAACGCGCTGCGCGATGTGCGCCAGAGCGGCCCACCCTGCTTTGAGCCGCTGCTGACCGTGCCCGAGGAGCAATTGGGCTGCGCGGCTGTGAACAGGCAGCTCAACAAGATCTTTGTCACGGACCGCCACATTATGTCCATGCTTCAAGCCCACAAGAATTCCATTGTGCCGCACACTGTCGACGGTGTGTACACGATCATCGGGCGGCTAGAAGACGCGATCCTCGACCGGTACCAAGGCTACTTGTACATGGACCCAGAAGTCGAGCTCCTCTCTGGCAACGAACTCGTGAAACTGCTGCGTCGTCACGTGGAAGACCGCGCCTTCATCCCCGTTGCATCCTTCATCTATGCAGGGCTTGAGAACAACAAGATTCGCGCTGCGCGTACGCGCATTGCTAGAAACACTAAGTTACTCAAGACCAAATCACAGCGAGACCTTGGCGTCCCCAGCGAAATCGTCGATATCTCGGGAGATTGGACACACGCTATCATCATCGTAGATGCGCTCGACTGTGCGACACTGATCTCCCACAAGATTGATCTGATTATCAGCGCAGCGAATTCCATCGAATCGCGGGTTGCACAGTACCACGGAGCACTCGCCGAGATCTCCGACGAAACACTTTCCGCGATCTTTCGTTTTGTGCTCGTGAAAACTTCCCTCGACGACATTGCTGTGCTCCACGCGCTGCTCAAGCCCGTGTATCTGCACCACCCGGCGTGCCAGAACCAGACTGGCGTGGTTGCTGCATTCATCGACGCAATCTGTTGGTTGGACTCGTATCAAGTTGCGAAAGACGACAACCCCAACTCCAGCCTGGTCAACGGCGTCTCGCTAGCCTCATCTCGCGTGGACGTGTCCATATCGACAGCTGACGTGGGTATCCTCTTCACAACGGACGGCAATGGGCGTGGTGCGATCGTTAACACGGTGCGCAAACTCTCCCAAGCGGCATTGAGTGAAAAGATCGTGCCTGGACTCTCGTTGATCGCAATCAACGAGGAGCCCGTGATACTGATGCCGTTTCGCGAGATTTGCCAGCGCCTTCGCAATGCCCCGCTACCCAAGCGCCTGACGTTTCTTCCCGAGTTCTTCTACTATCAATTGCTCTCGCTCGACAGCGACATGTATCAGTATCTGTTGTGTCTTGCGGCTGGCCGAGGCGACAAAGACTCCGTATCATGGCATATGGGCTCTCAGTTGGACGTGAATGAGCTGAGCACGTGGGAGCAAACTAGAGGACCCCAAGTGCTTGGCTTTACACCGCCAAGCAGCCGCGGTAGTGCGCTCCATGCTGCAGCTCATAGCTGCCACTATTCAACCGTCGACTACCTGTTGCGACTTGGTGCAAAACCGAACCTTACAGACCGAAGCGGTCGCACTCCTCTGCATTTGCTTCCTACATCTGGATTTGAGATGGTCCCCGTGATTCAAGAACTGCAGAGCTCAGGGGCTAACCTCGACGCTAAAGATGGAGAGGGCGTGACGCCGTTAATGGCGATGGCGCGGCGCGGGTCGATGGAAGGCGTGACCACACTGCTCGCGCTTGGTGCCAAGCTGGACGAGATTGCGTGGTCGACGGGATATTCTGCGCTAGAGTACGCTGTCGTGTATGGCGCCATTGATGTAGCTGAGTTGTTGCTCTCGAAAGGCGCTAACCCCAACCACGCAACCTTGGATGGAGACACAAGTGTGCACCTCGCAGCGACTGCCGGTGATTCAGAGATGTTGCAACTGCTCACCAATGCTGGTGGGGACGTCAATAAGCAAAATCGCTACGGACAATCACCAGCAGCAAGTCTTTTAAGCCAGTCAAACCAACGACTAGAGGAGTCTGCCAAGGATTGTTTGGTTATCCTTGCAAAGGCAGGAGATATGCACAAGCCAGACCTTCTGGGTCGCCATTTGATCCACCTTGCTCAACTAGCGAACGATGAAAGCGTCGCCCATCTCATGCATGGTCTGTTGTCGTCGAAGAACGAGGGAGTTGAATCGTCTGTGGACATTTTCGGATGCACTGCCCATGACTACAACCTTGAGTACGGAAATGATCACGTTCGATGGCGTATGCGCCATCCACGTGAGCTGCTTTCGTGGTCTAGCAAGGACCTGAGCGGTAAAGCACGGCGACAGTCATTACTCTCCAAGTCAAAACCATTCGACGAGTTGATGGATACAATGCTGAGTGATGTCTCCGTCGACTTGGCGGATCTCGTGGCCTTCGTCTTGTTCCTGGATTCTTTCTCGAGTCTTGGTGCCGTGGTGAATTACATGCGAGAGTTCATCTTGAATGGATCCCAAGGTAAGAGTATGCCATCCTTGCGTGCTGAGATATGCCTCACGCTAACCTTTTCTGGTCTATTACAGCTCGCAATGTGCTCCGTTTCATGGTTGTGTTGCTACTGTTCAAACTTCGTCACGCGAAAGACGCTGATTCTATGGTGGCCGATATTCAATCGCTTCTCGAGCAGCTTCGTCGACGGATGCCACACAACACAGTCATCTTGTTGGATGACTACAAGAACATGTTTGCGCAGTACTTCACACTGCAGGGCAGCACGAGCTGCCTCGACCAGTACGCCTCACTACCGATTGTGATGCAGCAGCGATACGGAGGCGACCAGCCGTCTAAGTTTGCGACGGTATTCCCGCGCAACATCTTCATGTGAGTCTTGGCGAAGCGGACTGTGGGATATCGTATATGCTGACAATCTATCGTGTGGGCACGTACAGCCAAGTCGAGCCTTCGCAGTGGGCGGAGCATTGTACACTCCTTACGCACACTTTATTCTGCAGCATCCCAGGTATGACCAATCATTTGCCACGTTCGGATTCTTCCTGGTCTCTTTACACGAGTTGTTGTGGCAGTGAGCGATTTCGTCAGTGTGGGGTCCAAAGTTCAGCACTCACCACAGTTCCTTAGCGCGAAGCGTTGGTTCCAGCACGTGAGTATCATACACAGGTGG
Organism: Pythium rishiriense; assembly: GCA_023335895.1. Lineage (NCBI taxonomy): Eukaryota > Oomycota > Peronosporomycetes > Pythiales > Pythiaceae > Pythium > Pythium rishiriense. Next base: position 15,686 of record JAADVT010000197.1, read on the forward strand.
ACGTTTGACTGTTCTGCACATATCTAAGCTCACCATGCGTTCATGCCTACAGCTCACGGCATACGTTGTGAATGCTGTCCTTATTGAAGACAATTGCGAGGGTCGAGTTGAAGTGATCAATTTCTTTCTTGCCGTGAGTTGTATTGCCACTACCGTGGAGGACGTTTTGAGCAGTCGTCCTTACTCCAGCCTCGTTTTTGCATGCTGACAGGCTGCAGAGTCTTGCCTCGCGCTGCGCAACTACGACACGCTCGCAGCCATCCTCTATGCCCTCCAGTCCACGGCTGTGCAACGACTTCGCCGCACGTTGGACTGCGTAAGTACCAACCTACCCGTCAGGGAAAACCGGACGAACGTGGCACTAACTCCTGCATGCAAAACTCTAGCTCTCCGTGGAATCGAAGAAGCTCCTCAACAAAATGCAAGGCCTCTCAGACAAAGGCTGCCGCGAAGTCAACAAGATTATGCACGCTTCCGATAACCCGAGCATGCCTTATATTGGCCTCTACTTGCAGGTGAGACAAAACCTGTTGGGGCCATCGTTGTTCGTTCCGCTCACATCCCCTGGATGCATATTGCAGGGTTTTGTCGGCTTGAACGAGCTGCCAGTGTTCGAAAAGGCGGACCTGATCAACGGAGGTCGACTTCGAAAAATGGGCGAATTGGCTGTTGAGATCTTGCATCGTCGCTCGGTAGCCTATCACCTTGACTATTTCGAAGATGTCGACTCGCTACTTCATGTGCAGCTGCCGTTTGCGTCGGATGAGAGTCGTTATTCACGGTCATTGCAGCTAGAGCCACGTGAGGCGGGAGCTGCTCCGCTGGGCGATCGGGCAACATACGTGACAGAAGACGATCTTGACCTCGACACCGAAGTGCGCGAATCGATCGGAGCTGAAGGGACGTTTGGTATCCGGCAATGGTTTCGGATGCAAAAGGTAGTGCATCGCAATCGGTCCCGCTCAGCGACTCAGCCGCCCGCGTATGAATGGGTGTGAGCTACGAGCGAATGTAGCCTCACCCAAGGTAGGATTTTTTATTGACAATGCGGTGCCCTAATTTAATATGCTTCGTGGGTTATTGGAATGGCTTTAATTCTCTGCAATGTATCGCTCGAAATCATCCATTGATTCCAACATCTCAGCCAGATCCAAGCCGCCACCATCTGATCGCGAGTTTGTCGGTCCAGGTGCATGCTGATAGCTGAGATGATCTCTGGAATTGGGTTCATCAAATAGCTCATCTCGCAGAGCTTCTTCCATTTGAGCCATGACGAGGTCCCCTTTTGCGCCAAGCATGTAGTCACCACTGCTTCAAAACCCAGCAAACTCTTAGTTGGAGCTTGTGATATCTTAGGTAACCATTCTCACGTACAGAAGGCGGTGCAATTGCGCCTGCTCTCGTGATAGTGTGCCGGGGAGCAGAGATCTCTCGCGCTACGAGACAATTGTCAGTTCTGATCAACTCCAGACGACGCGGGTTTAGTAGCCACCTCACCTCCTGAGGCTTGGTCAAGGTTGCGAACAAATCTGAATCCTGGAAAACATTCTCGCGGGGTTGCATGATCGTCCTCGGGTTTGGAGCTTTTTTGTGGTGTACTGCTGAGCACTGCGCGTCAAATCTGGACAGCGTGGGCGTGCAGGTGGTCAGTCATTGCCACGGAAGTTACAACACCAAATCAAAACCATGCAGAAGGCCCGCACTCGCCGCTGCCCGCTTCATCGTATTCCTCGTCGCTATCGAGAAAGATTGTGCACGTCGACGTTGGCACGGGTGGCTGGGTCAGTGTCCCGTGAACAGTTTGGTGTTCGATGACAAGTGAGGGATCCAAAGAGTAGCTAGCGCCACGGCCACTCTCAAGCGGAGCGTTTGACTTCCCGACCTGATGGCAACACACACAGATCCTGATCCAGTCAGCCGCCCTCGTCGCGTTCCTTTCGCAACGCCTCTCACTCACCTCCATGATCGTGGTGTTCGAAGCGGCCAAAGATCCAAACTGCGATTGCTGGCTCCAGGATCCGTGTTTGGACAAGAGCCAGTGCGAATAGTCACTTTTCTCTGATTGGCTTATTCCTTGTATATTTATAGCCAATGGATAGAGAGTTGAAGTTGCCCCCCACCGAGTTTTCCGCCCCCACTTTTTTCTTCGCACAAGGGAAACCCACGGGCGACGACGCACGAGCGCGAGTATGATGAAGAAGCTGCGACTGGCTGATGTACTAAAGGTGCGTGTGTGACACTGTGGCATGGCGAATACCGTTGGGGAAGACTGACCAATCCCGCTCGCCCGCGCAGCTGACTGGAAGCCGCAAGTGGGCGGGTTTCCACCGCATCAATACAAATCGAGACGGCAATCTGCTCGAAACCATTTCGATGAAGAACAAGACCGACGTGGCAAGCGTCGCGCAGCTGGCCAAGTTGCTGGCTGTGGAGCAAAAGAAGGCGAATTACGATCATGTGCGTTGGTTCGACAGTAGAGGATACACGTTGTGGCGATGCTTTCTGCTGACACACTGTTCAACGCAAGGTGGTCACGCTTCTCAGGTAAGTGAGGAAATCGACAAATGCACAAGGATTTTGCTCTCACGGTTGTACCATAGAACGATTCGTCGACACTTCTTGGACAATGAGGGCATCATGCGCCTGTTGGTGAAGGAGGGGCTTGACACGATCATCCTGACTTCAATCTCGGAGCTTCGAAAGAATGCAGTTCACGGTACTCTTCTTGCACTTCATGATCCCGAATTTTGGCATTGAACCACTTCTAGCAGGTATAGACGGTAAATCACCGACGCTCCGCTTGCTCTTGGTGAATGTATCGGATATGGTGAGCTATATATTTGTGCTTTCTATCTCCAAGCTGGCACCGCAACATTTTACAGAATATTGTGTATACAACTTCAGTTTGAGTGGGATTTTTTCGGCGACGGAAATTACAAGAGCTTCCTTGATGAATTGCTATCAATCCTTACCAGCTGCAACGACTCCGACGATAGCCTGTTCTCTGAAGCAGCATGTGTGATGATGTCGATGTGCTCCACCAACATTTCCGCAGTCTTTGACTGTTTGAACCAAGTCAAGTCGCGTACGGATATGCTTGAGAAAGTCTTGCATGATCTTCCACGAGCCAAGAGCTTCTTTTACGAAGCTCTGGTTTTAGAACTTATCTACCGGCTGCACCGCTACAGCAAGAAGACGATTGATTCGGGGGAGAAATGTTTCGTGACTACCCTAATCAACGCTTTTCCTGTTCAAATTGCTCACGCCTTACCTGACATCGCACCAAAGGTGAGTGGATGGTATGCAGAATCCATGACCACTTGTTTTGTAATGAATGAGTGTTTTTGTTTCTGAATCAGGCATTCCGAGACGAAACACGTCGACTCTTGAATGAGCTTAATGGCAACGTGGGGGTAATCACTTCCCTTCGCTTGGAGGGTATCGATTGCTCTGGGCAGTGCGGCAAGTCTCGCCAGGTAATGTGAAAGCGTGACAGACTCCGTAACCCCACTAACAGTAAATTGTGAGCTGCACCAGATCCAACTATATCCTGCAGGTTGGATAGATATAGGAGGAACTGTACTCGAGATTGAAGTCAACTTGCTTGCCGACGACCGAGAACTGTTGAGCACATTCAAACTGCCGTACAAAACAATTGCCTCGGCAACTCCTCATAAGAGCATGAACCAGATCATGTTGACGCTCAGCGAGTCGATTTGTCTGGCTGATATCTTAGACGGGGTGGATGACCCTGGACTATCGAACACCACGGAGTTGCGACTTCGTTTGTCGTTCGAGAGAGAGGTTGGAGCTTCCAGTATGCGCTGCTTTACGAACCCCATCTTACAAATGTCCCCGACTATTTCCAGGTTTGCAGTCAAGTTATGAAGATATTGGACCAGCGGATGAACACATCTGGAGCAGAGGAATTTATCACAGTTGAGAGCTCCACATTTGGTGGTCAGCTATCCAATCAAGTCAAGGATCCTTCATCCACGCATACCAAGGTAATCGATACAAATGAGTCGCGGATAGGCAAGTGCACGCAACGTCGACCGCCGTCGGCCCTAACTGCGAAGTCTCAAAAACCCAAGCAAAAGGAGAAGGCGATCAAGCCAATCTGCGCTGTCACACATCGACGACCGCACGCCACAACAAGTGATACCGACGTACAACAGGAAGAATGCACTGAAGCACCCGAGAGCGATCCGTCGAATACAACTAGCGGATGCGATGAACAAGTAAGTTTTCTGCTGCCTTCGCCATGCTGCTAATTTATCTTCATGATTTACTTAGTATTAGTCGTTTGAAATCTCTTTTTGTCGTGAATGTAGAAACTGCCTCTTCGCGCAACAACAGACTACACTACAACCATAGAGCAAACCAAGCTGCACTCCCAAAAGCACAGCGGTAAGTCGTCAAGCTCCGTGATCGTATCTGGACGATTTGGTACCTAACAATGTGCCAGTGATTGTTGTTCCCCACGATGAAGATCTGCAAGAGAAAGATGCTCAAAGCAAGCTAACAGACACTGTCTCGCAAAAGCAGTCATTTCGCACGCAGCAAGCACAGCACCTCCGCCGGCTAAAATCGATCGTCGAAGACATCATGAAAACCAATGACCAGTTTCGACATTTCAACATGTCTTCCCTTTGTCATCAAGTGGTTGATGATACAGAAGCACTGCTAAAGCGAAAGCGCGAAGCTCAAGATGGTACCGAAGCGTTTGGACTAGCCAATGCGTCCATTCTACATCGTGACGGAGCACGCGGCGAAGAGTTGTCTCGTCGTATAAGTGTGCAAGAAGAGATGAACGACACAATCACAACCTCTGCACTCACTGAAAATGAGGTATCAACTCGTGCAGAGAAGATTTTGAAATCCATCCAGAAGACCATTGACCAGGATTGTCGGCATCAGCTTGACCGAGTGCAGAAGAAACTTCGTGCTCACGCGACACAATGTACCTCTGAGGCAAAGGATAAACTGGTTGGTATCGAGAAGAGCTTCAACACCGATGACCTGCGCGTGATGCAGCAGATGCTTCAGCGAATTTGATGTAATAGATGCCGGAGCGTGAAGAGTCGAAGAATATATTACCCTGATAGCATTCAAACCAGCTTGGACACGTTCAGCATGCCGTTGCGGAAGTTGCCACGCGTCGCCTGGATGCCATGGTCGATAGTCTTCTTCTTTTCTTTCTTTTCGGACGCCTTGCCACGCTTGCGCGTGCCAGTGACAACACCAGCTTGTTTGTTCTGGAATACACAACACCGCGTGAGCACCCCGCGGCCATCTACACCCACCAGAGTGCAGTTCACGACCACTGCCACGTACCAGCTCTTCCTTCCGGGCATCGCGGACGACACGGGCTTTCTTGATCGCACTGAGGATGTTGTACGGCGTGCTGCGGTTCTTGGCCGCTTTGCCGCCGAGCAGCTCTATCCTCTTGGCCTCGTGCTGCTTCTTCTCCTTGCCCTTGAGGTTGTCAGCCGCTGCAGAGACAGGAACAAATAGATGGAAATCAAGTCAGCACGATTGGATTCGTGGTTACGCCATGGGCACCCAGCAGGCGGACGAGGAACGCACCAAACGCCTTGACGCTCTGGAGCGCGTCGCTAAACTCCTTCTTGATCTCTTCATTGAGCGACAGCGCAGTGGTGGAGGACTGCGCGCGCGGAGGCTTGGCAGTGCTGCTCCGCTTCGCCTTCCACGTCTCCTGCGGACATTCGAACACCTGCACGGCCTTCTTCTTGCCCGTCGCGATCGGGAACGCTGGCGTCGACGACATTGGCGGCGCCCAAGTTGGTGCTTTTTGGGCAGGCAGAGAAGCAGTTGATTGGAAATGGAGCACTGAGAATCATTTCGACCAATCAAAACAGGATATATGATAGTAAGGGCTTTTCCACCACATAGCAGAGGTTGTTCGATTTCGATTGAAGTGGCGGGGGGATCATTTTGTGTTTTGTTGGTTCCAGTGTCAAGACCAGTGGGTGACGAGTGCGCGCGACCGTGGGGGCCCGCGCGAGCATGTCGACAGCGACACCGCAGCGCCCGTCCGCGCATCACCACTTCGGTGTAGACGAGCCGACGGAACGGCGGTCGCCGATGACCAACCGAGGCGCCGCAACGCGCATCAACGGCGAGCGGGGCGGACACGCAGAGACGGTGGATCTCGATATTGGCGCGTTGATCAAGGCCATGGAGAAGTGTATCGCGTTCTACCACCAGACCAAAAAGGTCGAATTCTATGCCATGGTCGCCGAGGAGTACGGTGCCCTGTTGCCGGATCGGGAAGGTGCGGACCAGGCACAGACTCGCGGCCATTTTGAGGACCTGGCCGCTGATGGATATGTTTGTGCTTTTTGTAGAGGTCTCGGTGGAAATGATTGAGGAGGCCGAGTTAAAGCTTCATGAGATCGCAACGGAGGTCACGACTGCCACTCATGACGTCGACTTGCGTACGTATGGCGAAGAGCGAATATGCCCCAACACTGCTTACTCGTTGTTTGTGTTTATCGGTTGTGACAGCACAAGACCTGGAGCCACATTTAGCGCCGTTGCTCGCGTTCTACAAAACGGTCGGGTTATTCGATGCGAGTGACAGCGACCGCGACGACGACACCGTGGAACAAACGGCAGCCCATGAGACGGAGGAAAGCGACGAGACCCTACAGGAGTCGGTCCAATCGCCGGCCGGCCAAACCGACTGCTCTGCGAGTAACCCCACGACACCCCAAGAAAGGCGGGCAGAAGAATCGACCGCAGTTGTTGCTGTCGCAATGGGCCGAAAACCACAGCCATTGGAGGAGCCAGCACCACAAACGACTGAGCTCTCCACAACACTAACGGCACCAGCCCCGACCAAAAGTGCGGCGGTTCCGCACAGCTCTCAGATCACATATAAGTACGCGACGACTACGCTGTTGGATCTCACCAAGGCCCAGGCCGAGTTCAAAGAGCGCCTCCGTGGCCAAGAGGAGCTCCTGAGGAGCGAGAAGCTCAAGACCCAGCAAAAGAAGCGCGAGTACAAGGCGCTCAAGGCAATCGTCAAGCAATATCGGCAACGAGAGATTGAGAGGAAGCGTATCCAGCGACTGTTGGGTGACAATGGTGAGTTCCGCGACAGCGACGACAGCGACGGCGAGCGGCTGACGCTCCGCGAGCGGCACAAGCTCTACCATAAGGAGACCAAGCGGCTACGGCGCCTCCACGAGACCCTCTCGCTCAAGTTCCAGCTGCTCCAGTCGGAGGACAAGCGCCACCGCATGAAGACCGAGCAGCAAATGGCCGAGCTGCGCAACGAGTACACGGACGCGTACGTGTTTGGGCCCTGAGGTCTGTCTGTCTGTCCATGGAGAGTCTGTGATGTGTGTGGGTGGGTGTTATGGTATACCCGCATGATAAATTAAGTTTTGACCAATCCTGTATCCGTATTTGAACCAAATTCGCCATTTTCCAGCGAATCATACGCGTTCCCTCTCATTCTCTTGGACCCCTTCTTGCCCACGTCGCGAAGAAGAGCTCTCCGGTCTCGGCTCGGGGCGATGATCTGGCGCGACGACGACAAGCGCGACGAGCAGCAGCGCAAGCTCGAGTACGCGCGCGAGCTGGAGCAGCAGATCGAGCTGCGCAAGGCGCTCGAGCGCGAGGAAAAGCGGCAGCAAGAGGAGTGGGAACGGCGCTTCGTCGAGCCGCGCGACGCCGCGTCGCCCGCGAAATGGTGGACCGAGCTCCGCGCGAGCGAGCGCGCGCCGCTGGCGCTGGGCTTCCAGATGGACGCGTCTGCCACGGCAGCGAATGAGCTCGGCGCGCCGAGCGTGACGGCCTTACGGCAGCGCTTCCACGCGACGCTGGGCGACCCGCTTGCGTCCCACGACCGGCTGCGCGAGAGGGCCCAGCAGATCGAGTGGAAGCGGCTCCTCGACGAGCAACTCCGCGAAAAGGAGCTGCGCCTCCAACAGGAGGCCGAGGAGAAGCGGCGTCGCGAGCGCGAGGAAGCCGAACAAGAGATGCGAGTCCAGCGCGAGCAGCAGCTGCGTGCCCAGCGCAAGCTCGGCATCCGCGACTTTACGCCGACGACGGCGTTTTCGCCAGAAAACTATGTGGCGATCCCATCACCGCCAGCGCCAACACGCGTCGAGGACCAAGCATACGACGACGGCTACGACGCTCATCCACCGCCAGCACCCGTGCACACGCGTGTCCACGACAGCGTCGACTTTAACTTTCGCCAGGCCATGGGGCTCACGGATGCCCCGCCTCCGTCCCACCAAGAGGCCATGCGCAGCAGTGTCGCCGATGAGTACCGCGCGTTGTTGGTCGAGATTCGCCGCGAGCGTGAGGAGCTGCGGCGCGAGCGCGACGAGCTGCGGCGAGAGAAGGAGGAGCTACGCATGGAGCGCGCGCTGATGCAGATGGAGAACGAGAAGATGGCGACGCTACTCGAGTCGCAGCGCCACATGACGGACCAGCGGTTGGAGAGTATTGCGCGGCTGGATCGTGCGCTGGACGCACACGTGTCGGCTGCCCCCTCGCCCGTGGACGTGCCCGCCGTGACGCCCCAGTACACGAGACAGCAGCGAACGCCACGTCCGACGCGGCTCCCGTCGCCGCTCCACGTTGTCCATCGCGACCACAATGTCCAGCAGCTCAAGAACTCGATCGCATCGCTAGCCGTGGGTCACGCGCAGCAGCCGAGCCCCGTGAACTTCCATCAGCGCCGTCGTGAATCACGATTAGGCGCCATGTCGATGGCCGACTTTGCGTCCCCGACCAGCCGTCGGTCGCCGTCCACGCGAGCGATCGACTCGGTCCACGCGCGGCGCGCGGAACGCTTCCGCTTCCGCGACGCAGAGAATCCGCTCGAGCGGTCACTCCACGGCGAGAGCGAGTTTGTCGCGCTAAGCCCGCGCGAGGCGCGAGACGGTCGTCAGTTTAACACGGCACCGCGCATTACCGAAACGCGGTCCCCCGTGGCATCGATGGTGGATCAACGCGCGAATCCGCTTCGCAGTAGTCGCGTCATCAAGAGCCGAGGCTTTTACGACTTCAACCGCGAGGACGCCCTGCCGCAGCAGCAAGAGCCACGACAGCCACATCGCCAGGTGCGCTCGTTCGCGGACCACCACAGTCCGCTTCAGACACGCCGAGATCGGGATGCAGCGGCTGCTGGCACTTCGGACGAGGGCGCTGAGACCAGTGACGACGATTTGCCGCTGCTCGGTCGCACGTTTCGATCAGGTGATGCCGATTCCGGGTATTACAATGAGGACGCCGACGGCCACCGAGAGGAGCAAGAGCACGGACTCGAGAACGATGTCTATTCTGACGCTGACGACGATGATGGCGCCAGCGGGTCGCACACTGATTCGGAGCTGAGCCGAAGTCTCTTCCAAGTCCAAGTGCTCGTGAAGGAGTGAGCACAGCAAGTGGTGTTTTGTGCAGTTGTTATTAGCCGGTAGTGAGAATGCACAGGAAATGCGTGAACACCTGCCCCAAAGCGGTTCAGAAAACCATGAGCAGCGTGGATATCCACACTCCGTTTGGAGAGAGACCACCAGCCTTGACCAAAAGCTTTGTCCAGTACGGCCGCTTTAGTACCCGCCATTTGACCAAGCGTTGAGCCATCCCGTTCAGTCGAATGGAAGTTTGCTTCCCCTCACACTCTCACGATTGCTTAAAGAGTGAATGTTCAACATCAAAAGATGCATGTGTTCCCTCTGTGCTTCACTCATGGAGTTTGCTTGGGCCAATAATGATGCGGAAGCCGGGCTGCCCCTCTCGCAGAATGACAGGAGAACAACAGGAAACTGATGAGCTATAAGTTTAAGCACGTGCGTCACTGTGACAACTAAAACACGGACTCCCCATTGGCTCTCTCAACACAAACATGGTTCCCCAACTGGCGGACGCACGGTCTCCCAAGCCTCCGCCACTGCGCCGCCAAGATCTTCCACTTCCAGTCAACACTTCTCCAGCAGCGACCGAACAGGGAGCAATGTCCGGCCGCAAGCACTCGAGCCAGCCGGAAGCCCACGGGTGGACCAAGACGGGCAGCAACGCCCAGAGCCACGTGGAACACTACCAGCGCGACAATGTACGCATGGACTACTACCCGACCACGGGCACGGTCAAGACCTCCTGGACCACCCCTCGCAGGGCAAGACCCAAATGTTCCGACGTGACCTAAGCGAGAGCGGCTTCCAGAAGGTGCTCGACAACCCGCGTGCCCACACGGGTCAGGGCTACCAGCGCAAGTGATAAGTGATCAAGAGAGAGAGAGAGAGAGAGAGAGAGAGAGAAGCGACGACCAGGCCTTTGGGCTTTGGCGATTTGTTGGATTCCCCAGTGAGCAGAGAAAACAGAAACGTTCAATACCATTCTCAAGTGCCGTACCCCCTTTTTTTCGTTGCGAAGCCTTGCCGTTAGGTTAAATCGTCTTCTGGGGCACGTCAAGCAGGCTCTGCGACGGCGCGATGAGCGGCGACACGAGCGGGCGCACGCTGTGGAGCAAAGCGATCGAGTGGGCGCCGCCCGCCGAGACCTGACGCACGGGGATCGCGCCCATGGAGGACGGATCGAGCAGCTCAGGCACCACCGATGACTTGCTGTCTTCATGGCCGAGACGGCCGTGGCTGTAGTCGTAGTACAGCGTTGTAAGTAGACACGCTCCACTAGCACACGTTGAAAAGATGCAACCAGAACGTACTCGGTGCGGCCGGCGCTGTAGGCGAGGCCGTCCGACGTGAGGAAGAGCGTGTGGGAGCCGCCGCACGCGGCCTGCACGACCTGCTTGCCCTTGAGCGCCTCTACGAGGTGCGGGCGGTAGCGGCTGCGCGTGTCCCCAAGACCCAAGCGGCCGTACTCGCCGCGGCCAAACGAGTAGCACTCGCCTTCCTTGGTAACCACGACTGTGTGCCAGCCTCCGCACGACACGCGCCTGTGTGCGTTGTGATACCCATCAGTCCACCATAGCGAAAAAGTACATACCCAACAACAACAATAATCCACTCACAGCGCCGGCTTGTCATCGAAGAACGCGAGTCTGTGCGGCTTGTGGAGATCCGAACACTGGCCGGCGCCGAGCATGCCATAGTCCTCCTTACCCCAGATGTACACGGCGCCTGAGTCGGTCACGGCGGCCGTGTGGAACGCGCCACATGCGACCTGAACCACCTTCTCGCCGTGGAAACCGTCCACCCGGTGCGGCGTGCTCACAAAGAGCGTGCCTTCGTCGCTGATCTCGCGCACCCACTCCTCACCGAGGCCAAGCTGGCCGCTGTCGCAGCGGCCCCACACGTACACGTGGCCCTCGTCCGAGAGCGCGGCCGTGTGGGCGCCGCCGCAGCTCAACTTGACAATGTGGACCTCCTTGCCGTTCTCGTCGCGCACAACACACTTGGCCGGCGTCGCCTGGTGCGTACTGCTGTACTCCTTGGGCAGGCCGAGCTGGCCCCAGTGGGCCTCGCCCCACATGTACAACTCACCTGTGGTGGCCACACAACCTATGCCGTGAATCCCCGCCCTCCACCGGCAATTTCCAACCGATTTCCAAAACCGCACCGTTCTTGGCGACGGCGCCCGAGTGGCAGCCGCCGCACGAGATGTAGTCGATCGTGATGCCATTGTCGACAAAAAACTCGATCGGCGTGGGCGTCGACGAGCTCTTGAGTTCGCCGTGGCCTAGCTGGCCCATCGCGCCCCATCCCCAGGCGAACACGAGTCCTTGTGACGTGAGCACCATCGAGTGGCGCGAGCCACAGGACGCCGCGACGACGTCGTGGCCGCGCAGCGAGCCGATCTGCTGCGGGTAGTTGGCGGCCGTGACGGCGTCGATGGCCGTCCAGCGGCGCCGCTCGCCGCGGCCGAGCTGCCCGTCGTCGTTGCACCCGAACGTGATCACCGCGCACTCGACGAGCACCTCGGTCTGCAGGGAATCCATGTTGAGATGAGTGTGGAGCTGATCCGGCGTGGTCAAAATGGCGATTGGGGAGCGCGTGTGACGGATGAATGTGAATGACCCCCAGGCGACGGCGGCAGGTGTTGGCGTCGTGCGTGAATGCGAATGCGAAACTCGCTCCAGAGTGTTGGTCCAGTTAGATCTCCCCGAACCAGAGACAGCACCGTCGATTAGCATGGGTTAGCCTTAATGCTCAGTCATCCTCCAATGCAATATGGATACGAAGCTGATACAAGCTGATCAAGTGCGTGCGCGAGGATTGCGGAGGCCGTACGCGACGGCTCGACCGATCGTCGCCCACACGGACGACACCAGTAGAAAGAGATGCATCAACACGCATGCAGAGTCCTCCGTCTCGTCGGCGCGTGCCATAGTCCACGCTGTGCGCTGCTGAGTGAACGCGCCGAGTAGACACGGAAGGCGCGCATGGAGGTCTCCTCGGGCCACTCGATAGGATTTGCTACGCGCAACAAGAAGAGCAAAAACCAAAGGATACAGTTGGAGCTTTTTGGAAAGGTTTCATTTCATTTCAGTGGAGTGGAGGAGCAGGGGGTCGACAAGAGGAGAGGAGAGGGGGGGGGAGGACGCATCCGCCAGTGTTGGCCAGAGGGTACAGCACACGTGTACGACCAGAGGATCCAACAAGTGACGGAGGAACATCCGTCGATGGCATGTACAACACAGGGACAGGTTACAACAACGAGTACGACCAATGCGCACAGCCACTGACGGCGGCATCCTCCAGGGTGCCGCGACCAGTCCGCCCAGAGGGTACATCAGCTTGTACGACCAGAGGGAGTTCTGCTGCAGGCTTCTTTTTCAGGGGTGATAAAGGCCCTCCGCCTGATCCTCGACTTGTGGGCGAGCCCGCCATCCAGAATGAGACCGAACTGCCGGGTCCGCCCGAGACGGCGAGACGATGGGGTCCAATTCAACAATGAATTGACAGACCAGCGACGACAATCACTCTGTATGAGATTTCTATTTCTATAGATGTTGAAGGAACGGAACATATATCGATCTATATGTTGAAGCCGTCCCATTTTAATGCTGCTGGTGGTGCTGCTGCTCCTGGAGCGCCTCCGCGTGGAGAATGTGGAGCCGCGGCCCGCGCACGCGCTGCTGCTTGGCGTCCACGAGCCGCTTCATCGCCAGCAGTTTGACGGCGTTCGGGTGGCGCCTCGGCGACGGCGCCTGCTGGCGGCGGCTGGGCAGCTCCGTCGACCGCGAACTCTCGACGCGGCTCGAGCTGTCTCCTCCTCCGTCCGTGGTGCGCCGCAGCGAGTGGTGCGCGTCCACGCTTGTGGCCATCTCTGCGTGTTCCTCTTCGTCGTCTCCGCTGATAGCGGCGTCGTACTCTGGCCGCTCGAGCGCGAGCATCTTGCAGCTCCGCGTGGCCTGGTACGCCACGCGGTACTTGTGGAGCAGCTTGGTGCGGAATCGTTTCGCGAGCTCGTGCTTGCGCTGGCGCGCACGCTCGTCGCGGTACGCGGCTAGGCGGTCCGGGTAGTGGCGCACGGCCTGGAGCGCGCGGCACCGCCGCCGCGCGAGGTGGGCGCGCACGGCGCGCTGGATCGCCGTGGCCGGCGCCTGCTGGAGCCCGCGCACCCAGCCGCGCTGGCGCTTGAACTCGACAAACACGAGCCGCGTCGTGAGCCCGCGCCAGCGCGCCTGGATGCGGCTCACGAGCGCGTGCTCGCGCAGCAGCATGCGCCGCACGATCTCGAGCAGGTTGCTCTCGACTTTGAAGAGCGGCGGCTTGCCGCCGCTGCGGCGCACAAACTCGCGGTAGTTCCAGTACAGGATCTGGAGCTCGCCCGGGTGGTCGTACCAAAACACGGGCGCGCGGTCGGGCCGCGCCGCGAGCGCAAACTGGAGAATGCTGGCGTGCATCGACCGGATCACGCGCAGACACCGCTCGTAGACCGTGCGCCGCCGGGCCTGCAGGCCGCGCACACGGGCCTGGATCCGCGTGGCCGCGACCCGGATCCGCCATAGATACAGCTCGTGGGCGCGCTTGCGGCGCCGGAACGCGAGCCGCCCGAGAAAGCCGCGCGCGATGCGTAACAGCAAGTGCGTGGCCGGCACGCGCTGTTGCTCAAACGCCCGGATTTTTTCCTTTTCCTCGGCGATCTTGTCCTGGAAGCTCACGACGCCCGCGCGCAGGTACTTGGTCGTGCCGCACCCGGCGCACACGGGCAGCTGCTCGAACGCGGCCAGCGCTGCGGCGTCGAGCGCGCCGCCTGACGGGGCCGTCGTGGACGACTGGCGCACGCGGTTGACGTTGATGAACGTGACGCTGTTGCACCGCTGGCACGTGAGGTAGGGCGTGCGCAGATCGTCGCGCAGCACGGCCGCGAGCGCCTCGCGGCGCGCGATCTTCACGCTCTCGTCCTCGTCCTCCTCCTCATCGTCTTCTTGCGTCGACTTTTGCTTTTTTTTCTTCACTGTGGGCTTCCGTGGCGGCGCAACGGACGCCTCGGCCACAGGGGGCCCGCGCTGGCTGCTTGGGGGCGTCGTCATGGCGGCGGGCACCGTCGCGCGACCAGGGCCATGCTGCTTTCGTCGCCTCGCTAGCAACAACGAGATCGACACTGACAGAGCGAGCTGAAAGGGCGCCCGAAGGTGGGGAAGAAAGAAAAGAAAGAAAGAAACCACACGAATCCGATTCTCATCGCCATGCTTCTCAGTCGTCTTCGGCAATGTCCTCCTCCATTTCGTCTTCCACGTCGCCATTGTCGTCGTCATCTCGTCCGGGCGCCTTGGTGGTCTTGGCGTGGTGGCCGCCGCCCGCGCCAGCAAAGGAGCCCAGCTTGGCGTCGTCGCCGTCCTCCTCCTCCTCCTGTGCGGCGTCGCGTGGCGACCGCTTGCTCTCGCGCCGCTTGTCGGCGAGCCCGAGCTTCTGGTGGATCTCCTGGACGATGCGCGGGTCCAGGTAGTTTTTGACCGTGAGCCTGCGCGCGGCCATGGCCTCCATGGCCGCGTGGGCCTCGCGGAGGTCGCCGTCCTGGTAGTGGGCCTCGGCGATCAGCGCGTAGGCGTCGCCCACGCGGATGGCCTCGTCGATGCCGGGCTCCTCGAGCAGCTTGCGCAGCGCCGCGACCGTCTCGCCGGCCTGGGGCTGCTGCCGCATCTGCTGGCGCACGGCCACAAACTGCTCGACGAGCGCGGTCTTGGCCTCGAGCGCACGGAGCAGCCGGTCTTTGGCCTCGCTCTTGGCCTTGGCCAGCACCTTGGCGGCCTCGCGGAGCGCGCCGAGCGCCTTGTCGTAGTCGCGAAAGTCCTCCATCTCGGCCTGCGCGCACGACTCGTAAAAGCCCGCGAGCTGCTCGAACGCGCGCGCCTTGGTGTAAAACCCGACGATGCTCTTGAGCGTCTCGGCGTCCTTGCGCCAGTCGAGCGTCTGCAAGTAGTTGGCCGCGAGCACGTAAATGTCATTGTTGCGCGAGACGTTGGCAAAGAACACGACTTTTTCCGTGTCGCCCGACTTGAGCAGACACTTCATGGCCTTGACTTTTTCGCCGGCCTGCGTGTACTTTTTCGTGGCCAAGTGGTACGCGCCCTGTTGCTTGCAGCACTTGGCGAGCTTGAGCAGCAGCTCGGTGCGCTTCTTGAGCGCGGCCTTGTCGTCCACGGCGTCGTCCTTGGGGGGCGTCATCTTCTCGGCCATCTCGTCCGTGATCTTGACCTTGTGGGCCAGACACACGTCGAGCGCGTCGCTCGCGCGGCCCGCCGCGAGCAGCAAGTGGACGGCCTTGGCGTAGTGGCCGTTCTCGGTGAAAAAATCGGCGCACCGCTTGAGCAGCGCCGGCGACGGGTTGGTCGCGCCCAGCTCGTCCGTGAGGTAGTGGAGCTCCTCAAAGAGCTGCGCCGAGAAGCACAGCTCGAGCGCGCGCGCGACGTTGCCGCCTTTGTGGTACAGCTGCACGGCCTTTTCGGGCTCGCGGCGCGCCTCAAAGTACGCGGCACACTCGAGCATGTCGCTCGGCGAGCTCAGCAGCGCAAAGCTCATGAGCTCGGCGTCGAGCCCGTGTTCACGCGCGAGCCGGATCGTGTGCGAGTAGCACGCGCCCTGCGCGTAAAACTGGATGGCCCGTGCGATCTCGCCCATGGCCTCGCACTGGCGCGCCAAGTGGTAGGCCGCGGCGCGGTTGCCCGGGTTGCGCTCGACGACCTTGGCGGCCGCGGCAAAATCCTTTTTGAAGCACAGCACGCGCACGACCGAGAGGTCGTCGTGGGCGCGCTCGTAGCTCTCGATCGCGAGGTCGAGCTGGCCTTGGCTCTCCTGGAACTGGGCCCACCACACGAGCAGCTCGCGGTCTTTCGAGGTCGCGACGTACTTTTGGAGCAGCTCGAGCTTGTCGAGCTTGAACAGCATGCGCGGGATGTCCTGGCGGTGCGTGCCGGCGTCCTCGTACGCCTCCATGGCCTCCTGGATCTCGCCCAGCGCCTCGTGGTGCTGCGCGCGCGCATAGTGGGTCGTCTGGAGGTGGATGCGGTCCCGCTTGGCGGCCACGTCGAGCGCCTTTTGCCAAAAGCCGCTCGCCTGGTACAGCTGGTTGAGCAGGTCAAAGCGGCCGCACTCGCGGTAGAGCGCCGCGGCCTCGTCGCGCCGGCCCAGCTGGATCGCGACCATCGCGATGGGCACCTCGAGCTGCGGCTCGCGCTTGGCCTCGCTCACGGCCGCGGCGCCGCGCGCGTGGCCCATGTGGCTCAGGCACACCTCGGCCACGTCCAGGCGCTTGGTCTTGACGCACATGTTGGCCATGTTTTCCCACACGGACGGGTTGTCGATGAGCTTGACCGACCGGTACGCCTCGTCCATGTTGCCCACGGTCATGAAGTAGCAAAAATCGATCAGCGCCGCGCGCTCGGCCTCGTTGGCCTTGTCGAGCCCGACAAAGTCGCGCATGAGCTGCGTGCGCAAATAGCTAAAGCCGGCCGCGTCCTGGTCGCTCGCCGCGGTCGCGACGAGGTAGATCCGCGGCACCTGGACGCCCAGCAGCGCCGCGTACTTGAGGTCGAGGTCGAACCGGTTCTGGAGCTGGATGCCGTGGTCGTTCGAGGCAAAGCACACGACGATCTCCTTGTCCGACAGCGCGTTGCTCTTGTCGCCGCCGTCGGGCGGCTTGCCCGCGGCCGCGGCGTCCGCGCGCGTCTTGTAGGTCTCGCACACGAGCAGGCGCGGCTCGGCCGGGTCGAAAAACACCGACAGCGGGTACTTGTTGACGCCCAAGTCGAACTGCTGGAAAATGTTGAGGTCGCTCTGGAACAGGTATAGCTTGCTCACGGGCATGCGGATCTTGAGCGCGCCCTCGACGCGTTCCGCGAGGATCGCGACGCGCGTGCCGTCGGCGTTGACCGCGACCGCGCGCATCGAGGCCGCCGCGGTCTCGCTCGGAAAGGCCTCCGGGAAGTTGCCCATGCTGCCCACGGCCTTGGGGTCGCGCGACTTGAGGTCGAACACGCGTAGCAGCCCGCGGTCCGTCGCGACCGCGAGAAACTTGTTCTGGACGGCCAGCAGCGCCGGCCGGCCCTCGGCCTCGGTGAACGAGATGCTCTTCTTGACCACGCCCTGCATGTTGCAGATCTCGACGTGGTTGCCCTGCGCGCGGTAGATCGAGTCGCCGCGCAGCACCATGGCCGCCGACGCGCACTTGAACTGGGCCGCGAGTTTGGCGCCGCCGCCCGAGTCGCCGCGCAGCTCGTACACTTCGGCGCGCGCGCCGTTCCAGACCACGAGCGAGGCGCCGTCGTGGGACAGCCCCTTGATGCGCAGCTTGGCCTCGAGCGTCGACTGCGTGACCGTGCCGTCGCGGTAGCGCTCCACCGAGACCACGCACGGGCGGCACTGCACGACGGCCGTGTCGCCGCAGAGCGCGCGCTGCATGCTGCCCTCGTGGAAGAGCACGACGGCGCCCTCGGCGGTCGCGGCGTAGAGCGTCGCGAACACGCTACTCCAGCCCACGCGCGTGATCGAGGCGCGGAGCTCGGAGGTCGCGAAGACCAAGTCCCAGCGGTGCGACAGCCGCGCCGCCGTGGCCGTGGACTTGTTCGAGATGGTCTTGGAGGAAGCCGCGTCCGCGGGCACGACGACCGAAGTGCACCGCCAGAAGAAGACCTGGCCCTGGGACGTGGCGGCCGCGAGGATGCGCCGCTGCGGCGAAAAATCGAGGCTCGAGACCTGGCGCCGCGTCGTGCCGTCGGGCGTGCGCGCGCGCGTCGCCGTCGTCGCCGCGATGCTCGCGCGCGGCGCGTTCGGGTCCGAGGACTTGGCCGCGATCGAGACCTGGCGCGTCTCGATGGCGCCCGTCGCGCCGGGCAGATTGAGCACGCTGGTCTCGTCGGTCTGCATGTCCCAGAAGCGGATCAGCGGCTCGCCCGAGGCGATCGCGAGCAGCCCGGGGCCGGCCCACTTGGCCTCGCGGAGCGCGCCGTCGCTGGCGATGCTGAGCTTGATGGGCCGCGGCCCGGCCTGCTTGACTTTGCCGTCCACGGGGTCGATCTGGAAGACCACGAGCTGCTGCGCGCGCGTGATCACGACGAGGCTGTTGAGCTCCTCGTGGAACAGCATGGCGTCCACGGCGTGCGGGAACACGTGGACGTCCGAGATGTGGCCGAGATCGTCGGCGTAGTGGACCGAGCCGAACTCGCCCCCGAAAAAGAACGACGGGCACACGAGCGGCTGTGCGGCCGAGGACGCCACGGCGGCCACGGCGGCCGCGGGCGTCTTGCGCGGCAGCGGCGTGAGCGCCGACGAGGCAAACGCCAGGTGCGTGAGCGCGCCCTTCCGCGCGTACGTCGTCGCGAGCGAGAGCTGCGCGCGCGCGTCCACTTTCCACACGGCGAGGAGCCCGTTCTCGTCGGCCGAGAGCAGCCGATTGCCCGCGGGCGCCCACCGGAGCAGCGAGATGCGGCCGGCGTGCGGAGTGTTGACCTCTCGCGACGTGTTGTCCTTGTGGACCCAGAGTGAGACCATGCCGTCGCTCCAGCCGACCGCGAGCGCGTGGCCGCGCGGCTGCCACGCCGACAGGACGATGTCGGCCGGGCGCGAGTAGATGGCGGCGTTTGGGATCTTTTCGCCCTGCTCACCACTGACACCGTGAGTGTCGCGGACGGAGAATGCACCAAAATCCCAATCCGAGCACGCACCTCATCCGTGTAGAAGTGGACCTCCTTGTTCTCGAGCCCGACGGCCACGACTGGGTCCAGTTCGCCCCAGGCCACGCTCACCTGGCGGTGGTTGGCCGGCACCTGCGCGTTGTAGTCGTAGAAGAGCGCGCACATTGGTGGCCGCTGGAAAGGAAGAAGCCCAAGTGAGCGCCCTCCGCTGGAAGTCGCGCCTCTTCAAGATCGCCGCTTTCATTCACCCTCGAGATACTGACGTGACGTCTCAAAGCCACATCCATGACCACGAAAAAAACAAGACCCACAAAAATACCGTCGTGATAAAGCTGCTACGCACGTATATGAACTTGGAGCTTGACACGGAGCTCTCTTTATGTCTTGTTTCTGTTTCTTGTTGGGCTTGATATAATAGTTGGCGCGATTCACTTCTTTGAATCGCCTGCTTGCTTCCGCTTCTCCTTCTGCCTCCTTCTTGGGACGGCCCACGCTCCGTCTTTTTCTTTCGGACGATTGACCATCGCCACTGCCACAACCGCGGTCGACACAACCTACGTGACCACCACCAACGTGACCACCAGTGCATCATCTCAACACAGTCCACACTTCCAATCCACGCGTCGTCTTGACATCTCCGACACTCTTGTTCGTGCGCGGAGAACGCGATCCCACCACAACTCGACCGTCTTCACCTGATCTATCTATCGATCTATCGATGCGTCGATGCGTCGATACGCCGATACGTCGATAAGTCGATGTACTCGGCTTCTTGCGCCGTGCAAAACAAGAGATAGAGCCGCGCTTGATATTCCAACTCGTTCAACGGCACACACCACTCGACCTCACCGCACTCCCACCCGTCCTACATCAAAAGAGCTGTACCCACCCACCAGATCGCACGGTTAGACAAACCCAAAGCCGCAGCAAAGACGCAGGGATCCCACGACGCGGTTCGAAGACAGACGGTAGCACGGATATTATTCCCACCCAATCCTCCCACGAACAACTCGATCACCGACACATCACGCACGGCACACACTCACTCGTACACTCACCAACATTTCCTCCACTACGGCAAGCAGCAGCGGTGGCGCCACTGGTGGGAGGGAGAGCAAACTTGGCGTGTCCGTCTTTTTCTTTTTTTTTGTTCGTTTCGATCGATGCAAGTGGATGCCGCCGGTCTCCTCCCGAAAAGTATGACTCCGAGCCTCTCACCCGCTTGAACATTCGCCATAGCCGCTCTCCCTCAGACATCCAAGTAGTCAACCGTGTAAGCCAGTGGACGATTCCCACCGCTGCGTCACCGTCCGCCGACCCGTCTCTCTACCCTTCCTTCCTCACTCGTTGGATCCCATCACGTCTTACCCGCTTTCGATTTGCTCACCCTTTGACCCGCTGGCATACCCACTCCTTCTCTCTGTTCAATAGTCGGTCACTCGGTTACTTAACTCGGTCGTTCTCACTCGGTGTTGCTCACTTCGTGCAGCTCGGCTCGCTTCCCTTGCTTGCTTACACTTGAACTTGCACGGCGCGCGAGTTCTCGATCAGTCATGGGTCATGAATCATATCTTCTTCTTGGTGGATCGCTTCTCTCGATCGTGGTTACGATCTTGATCACTGTTGTTGTTGATTCTTGATGGTGCTTGCTTGATGATGATGATGATGTGGTGGTGGTGGTGGTCGTGGTGGCCGAGACGATGGCGATGGCAATGGTCATCGCGATGGCGTTGCGTGTCCGTGTTGTTGTTGGTACTGCTGTCGTCTAGCGCCATCGCGCCTTCGGAGACGTAACGGCAGCGGTAGTCGCAGCTCTAGCTCCAACCACAGCGGCCGCAGCTGCAGCCGCCACACGAGACTTCGCAGACGGCTTCAAAGTCCCAGTGGGTACCTTACTCGTAGTTGCCGCCACCGTACGCACAGACGCCGCCGCCACATTCGCAGTCGGAGAAGGCTTGGGATGCGATGCTCGCATTCCAAGAGGCTTCGTCTCTTCGGTTTTGTCGAACATCACTGAATTGGCGCCACCGCGAGTAGGTGGCATCACACGACGCGTACGAGCCATCGGACGACATCCCACAGCATTATGTGCTTCTCGGTTGGCCACTGTGACGGACGCTCGCGCGGCATGCGATCTCACTGACGCACGAGCTCGTTCTTGGTCTTGGTGGTCACGAATTCGTGCGACACTCGGGCCGTTGGTGATCCGCACTCGACCCGCGGCCGGAGCTCCTACTGGAACTGCAACAGGACCGCGACCGTGCGACGTGTTCGCACGATGATTCTCGCTGGAACGTAAACCACGCGCTCGGTTATCAACCTTGATCGTCAAAACTGTAGAATCCGAACGCGTGGATGGATCCGTAACATCTGGCATCTCCGGCGCCAACACCGGCGCCGACGCCAGCTTCTGCGCTGCCGTCGATGACGCCAACGCCACAGGCGGTTCTTCCGGCAGCAAAGCCACACATTCGCGAGGATCCACCACCACGCTGCTGTAGTGATTATCCCGCAGCATCGCGATGATCGGGGCGATGTTCTGCTGGGTCTGGCTCGCAACCAAGTCCTTCAAGAGCAGCTCTGTCCAATCTTGAAAAGACCGTGGATACGCATCGTCCACCGACACGTACATCGATCCAGCACCACTGGCATTCGTCGGAGCGTATCGCTGGTAATTCACTCGTCGACACGTCGTCGTCGTTTCTGTAGTCTCCGTCAACACGTGGACGGGACGACCCAATGCTTTTGTCGCCTCCACCAACGTCAGGTGGCACCCCCAGTCAGTGCCCAATACAATCGACCCCAGGTCGGAGTTGTTCTTCGCGATGTCATCGAGATACTTCATCAAGATCGTCCGATCGCCTTCCAACGTCTTGGGCGAACCCTGCTTCGCACGTCCGACTTCTGCCACCAACGAACTCAAAAGGTTCGCTTCCGCGTACGATTCGTCGAAGCACAATCGCGCACTCCCTCGAATGCCGCACTTCAGCTTATGCGTCGCAACTTCCAAGCGAGCAAGGAGACTTCTCGCTTTCTTCGCATGCTCCGGATTCGTCAAATCCAAAGCATCACGATGGGTGCGCTCCAAACACTGATGGGTCACGGCCTGAACAAAGGCGTAAAACTGGCAGTTCCCAGTCGGAGGCGTCGGTTGCGCATACAGGCCACACGCCGATAGCACGCCTTCAATGACAGACAAATCGAACGAGCCCAACGCCGCTCGGCCGTCTTGGATCGCCTCCAGGCGACGCACAAGCTGCAACTGACGATGTCCGCTCGCTTCATGACGGATCGAGTCGTCATCCACAGCCTCACGAGCCTCTACGATCTCCATAATCCAGTCAAGCTCGTCCGAACTCAACATATCGGCTTCTTGTGCCTCTTGGACAACTTCGTGCTTCTTCTCCGTGTCACATGGACCGACCACATCGGCCACATCGGCCACATCGGCCACATCGGCCACATCGGCCACATCGGCCGCATCGGCCACATCGGCCACATCGGCCGCATCGGCCGCATCGGCCGCATCGGCCATATCGGCAGCCGTGGCGTCCGTGGAGCTAGTCACAGAACATGACGAGCATGGAGCCGGTACATGCTTCGCATCCGTCGGCAGCGTGGCGTGTTCTAGCAACAGGCGCAACTCCGCCACTTCACTGTCACGCGCGACGAGCTTGCACTCCATGTCGCCGAGCTTCCGCTCTCTGTCGGCGAGCTCATGCTTGAGCTTGGCCAACTCGGTCTGCAGCGCGCGATGCGCCGACTGCAGGTCTTCATACTGGATGCCTCCCGGAGGCATCCGGGTGGCAACGCGGCTAGCCTCTCGGATGGTGCGCTGCGCAACAGCGGCATGCTTCGCGCCGCCGCGCTTCTCCGGGACGACGGCCTGTAACGCCACATTCGCCAACTGCTTGGACATCAGCGTCGGCGTCGGTGTCCGCTTCGGAGCACCCACAATGCTGGGGTGCTGCGCCGTCTTCATCTCTTGGCTGGCCGCGAGCTTGTTCGCAAACGACGCACGCGCCTTGGTCGCCACAGCGGTGGCGCCAGCAACGGCCGCGAGAGCCGCCGCGCCGGCCACACGGCCCTTGTGGGCCTTGCCGTTAGGGTGCGCCTGTAGACGGCGCGATACTGTGGACTGCATCATCGACATCTCGCGTCGTAGTTCAGGTTCTTGTTCTTCTTCACTTGCGCGCCGGTCGTTCTCTCCTGCTGCTGCTTTTCGTGCTGCGTGCTTTTCACTGCTTGCTTGCTCACTAGCTTTTCATTCAATGAGCGTGTGTGTAGGAGAGTGGGGGGAGGGGGGGAGATACGCCTCCGAATGGGTACGCCTCCGAATGGGTACGTTTCCGAATGGGTACGCTGTCGGAGACCTGCCACGCCCGCACTTTCTCGCACGAGACCGGTCCTGCGACATGTCGGCCGGCGCAGACACGGCGGGTTCGGGCTCGGTCTACACACACAACGACGCCGATGCTCACAAACCCAGACCCAGCCCAACGACTGAAACCCGGTCGCGGTCTCTTTCCACTTGATCTCAGTAGCAACAACTTCCACACGGGTCTGCAATAGCACATGGGTCAACGTTATCGGCCCGTTTACAGACCCACAGCCCACGTGAGGAACCCAACTCACGAAGATGAAGATGGAGCTTGGAGATGGATACCCCCATGGCGGTCGAGCTCGGTCGCTGTCACTGTCGCCTGTCGTCTCCGTCACCAAGCACCACGCTCCTCCACTCGCCACTCACGGCGCCACCACACACCATCCGAACGGATGCGTTTCCACGGACAATCGCACAATGACGACTCGCACCGAACGGCGTGCTCGCCGAAAGAAACCCACGCGCGCAGACGTAGATTTAGATCTAGACGTAGATGCACACGCCACCACACCGATGTTACGTCAGAACACGAACCGCTCTTCCCACCCACCCATCAACACAAAGCCGCTCCCACACTGCTGTCGCCTCACATAGTATAGTAGTAACTGGTCGCCCTGGCAGGACACGCGCACGAGGGGTCGTGGTCGCGGCCGCGCGTCCTCTACGGCTTCGCTCTCCTCCTCTTCTTCTTCTTCCTCCTCCTCCTCCGTCGCCGATCAGCTGCTCTGCCGCCGCACTGCCACACCACACACGCGCTCACTCGACATCACGCACCGCACCGATCTCGCCACCACATCACCGCTCCCGTCCGCCGCCGCGTTGCCCTCTCGCTCGCTGGTGCATGTTGCCGTCCGGAATGTGGAGAGGAAAGGAAACGAGCGAAGTGGATTGGCAACTTGTGCGAACCACGCCCCGCGAAGTAAACCCTCCATGTTCGTGCGCTTTTCGGCCAACCCCCACGGGGTAACCCCTTGGCAATGCCGGTGGCATGTACCCTCCGATGGGTACTCTTTCCACATCCCATCACGTCACACGTCACACGCCAGAGCGTGTCTGGCTGCTTGCCACTACCCGGCGAATGTGGCTGGCACCGCGACACACCAACAGGCGGGTCACCAAGGTCGGGAGGTAGCTTACCCCACGCCCATGGCCAGTGTCGATGCGTATCTACGTCATAGGTTGCGAGGTGATGGAGCGGGACAGAGTAGGTGTCA
>JAADVT010000198.1:0-40184 GCA_023335895.1 Pythium rishiriense
CCCCCCCCCCCCCCCCCCCCCTCCCCTTTTCCCCTTTTTATGCCGTCCACACGCCCAACGAAGTCACGCTGGGGACAAGAAAGCGATGAAAGACAACGCGTCGACGCAGGTGGAGGTGACGGCGTGCGAGTCACACGCACTGAGCGGGCGCACCGTCGTCACGATTACCTTTTCGCGCCATGTTCGTTTCCCTTTGTTTCCCTGGCGACCAGATGAAGAACAAAAGAGCTTGGCCAGCAAACCATGCTAGTTCAATGGGCTAAATTAGGACCAACTCTAGTCTCTATTACAGGACAATCTGAGATATTGTACCGGGAAAATGGTACATTGTACCACTTGCGAACGGGTTCGCTGAACCCGATCTTTCCAACTGAGTTTTTCTGTTTTTCGCATGCCACCCTTTGGTTCGCGCAGACATCGAGTTGCTATAAACGCATACCCTGTTCAAAACGTACATACGATAGTTCAACTTGGACGATCAACAACCTTTGATAATGCATTCTCGGCGGCCACGCCACGACGTGTCCTGTCTCCTTGACGCCAAGAATCAGCAGCCACCCACTTCAACCTTGCGTGTCGACGCCGTCGCGTTTTTGTTCGAGATCTTTTTTCTTTCCGCGGCGCACGCCACTCCCCGCCTCCACCCGACGGACGCCATTCATCCCACCCATTCTCCATCTCGCTCGGTGCCACGCCTGTCTCCCTTGCTTTCCTTCTCCCGTGTCATGGATGCCAAGATGTCGGATGAGCCCCGGGCCGTGGCGTTCGTGACGCGGCCGTCGCTGCCCGTGGCGGGCGCCGGCGACGTGGAGCTGCGGCTCTTGGAGGCGCTCGCCGAGTCCGCGGCCCACGGCATCGTGTGCGCG
Source organism: Pythium rishiriense (assembly GCA_023335895.1). Lineage (NCBI taxonomy): Eukaryota > Oomycota > Peronosporomycetes > Pythiales > Pythiaceae > Pythium > Pythium rishiriense. Next base: position 867 of record JAADVT010000198.1, read on the forward strand.
TACTCGTCCGCCAAGCACTCGTCCCGTGCGCTGGGCTGGGTGGCCTCGTCGGCGGAGACCGTCGTGACCAAGGCCGGGCTCGTCGCGGTCGTCAAGTTTGTGTACGAGCAGTACCTGCGTGTGGGCTACCCGGTCGTGCGGTACGTCGACGAGGCCGTCGGGCGGTGTATCGTCGCCGCGTTCGTGCGCGTGCTGCTCGCGGTCGAATACCAGCAGCCAGATCCACCGCTGGGGCTGCTCACGGCGAACGGCGAGTCGCTCCAGCTGACTTACTACGAGCGGCTCCAGGCGCTGCTGTACGGCCACGTGCCGCGGCTCCAAGGGTTGATTCTGGAGATGTACGCCTGTGCCGAGCGAGCGAAGCACTCGCCGCCCGCGGTCGTGTTCAACCCCGACGAGTACGTGCCGAAGGAGGAAGTCGAGCGTCTCCAGAAGGACAGCAGCAGCGCGCTCCAGCACAAAGAGCACGAGCTCCGAACGCTCCAAAAGGAACTGCAGGCGGCCGAGCGCGCTCGCCAGCAGTTGGAGGTGGCCGTCACGGAACAAGAAGCCGCGAAGCAGGCCAAACGCGAGCAGATGCTGAACGAGAAGGAGCACGAGATCGCACAACTGAACGCGGAAATCCAAGCGGCGACGCGCATCCAAGAGGAGCTCGTGGAGAAGCTTCGCCATGTGGAAGAGCAGCGTGAAGGGAAGCTCAACACCCTTGAAAGCGAGCGGGAGGCAGAGATCGCGGCGCTCAAGAAACAGCTCCTCGAGGCGGAGCGCGGTCGTGAGCAGCTGCGCGCCAACCTCCGGGAAGCGCTTGACCTTAAAGACGGTGAAAGCCGTGAGGCACTCGCCGTGAAAGAGAAAGAAGTGGCCGAGCTCAAGAACAAAGTTGTCACGGCCGAGCTAGAACGTGAGAAGGTCGAACGCGAGCTCAAAAAGGAGGTCGAGGCCGCGGAGGCCGAGCGTAAGAAGATCGAACAGAAGCTCAAGATCGAGCTCGAACTCGCCGAGCAAGCGCGAAAGACGCTCGAGCTGGAGCTCACCCATGAGCTCCAGGCAGTCGAGCTGGCGCGTAAAGAGGCAGAGGCCACGCTCCAGCGCGAGACCGAGGCTGCCGAAATGGCGCGGAAGAAGCTGGAGCAGGAGCTCCAGAAAGAGAAGGAGGCGGCGGAACTGGCACGCAAGAAGATGGAGCAGGAGCTCCAGAGCAAGCTCGAGGCTGCCGAGCTGGCGCGCAAGACGATGGAACAAGAAATCGAGGCCACACGTACGCGCATGGAGAGTGAGCACAACAACCGCGTGGAAGAGCTCGAGGTGAGTGGTTTGAGTTTGGCTGGCTAGGTGGGGGTGTCCATCACTTTTTCGCTAACAATGCGTCTCTAGAACGAACTCATTCGCGCCAGGCTGTTGGCGAGCGCAAAGGCTGCTGACACGCGCACGGACTCTCTCCGACAGCAGCGAGCGTCATTCAACGCTAACCTCGTCAAGGACTATGTTCAACACTCCAAGGTCGACGAGCCGGTGACCAAGCCCCGCGCTATGAGTGACAACCAGCGAGAAGACGAAGAGCTCTCTTTGAGTGCGCGCTCCAGCACGACATCAAGTAGCGCCAGCGTACGTTTGTGGTGATTCGGACGGCCGTGCGTTGTCTCCACGCTAATGGGAATGATCTCTTGTGCTCTTACCTAGCCACGCGCCAGCGATGAGAAGAAGAGGGCCAAGCGCGAGAAGGACAAGGGCTATGCGCGGATTGCCCGCGTGCTCGGCAGCCGATTTTAGGTGATGGTCCGCGTGTACAAGTTTCGTTTCTTTGTGTTCGTTGCTGGCCTGCATGTACCGGTACATTACGCGGCAGAATGACCTCTCATATAATCAAACCAAAATAATGAAGATTCTCCAACGTATGCATCTCTTTCATCTCATATCACGTCGTCGCGTTTGCGGTTTGATCCATCGTCGAGCTCGCCGGCGGGGTACCAGCCGTGGCACCGCGTTGGGACTACCCCTGCTGGCACGTACAGTCCTTCTTTTGGTGGTGGCAGTCGCTACATTTCGTTGCGGCTTGTTTGAGCTCTAGCTTCGTCGCACAGGTCGCGCAGTTGCAGCCACGACACTCGCAGTCTTCCATGGTCTTGCCACAGCCCGCGCAACGGCTCATCTGGGTCTGCGGATACTTGCTCGTAGGCTTTGCGGGGTCTTGCGCCAACGCGATCGTGTCCATCAGTGGCGAAGTTGTCTTGTCGGCGCCGCTGAATCTTGCAATCTGACCAAGACCGGCAGTATTCTCCACGCTCGCGCGTGTGCGAGATGGCGTGGGGCACAGAGGACGTGTCTCACATAACTGTGTCGTGGTTGAACCAAGACACATGTATATGAACACGAGATAGGAAGCGGAATCTCGTGTTCATAACTCCGTTCCTATTCGTCGTGCCAGCTCCTGCGTGCTTTGTGTGACTCACGTGGTCCTCTCGCTCGCTCGCGGCATGTGTGGTACTTGACACATTCCCAAGCAGCCGAGTGCGTGCGGTGACGCGCACGGCGCGTGACGCATCATCCCATCCCACCACAAACCCACTGCCACTCGGACGAGAGCGACACGCCTGTGTCGTCCGACGCCTCCACCACTGGCTCGACTAAATGAAGGGCTTTTGGTGCTTCTCGTTTCTCCCACCCTGTCGCTTCTCCAACTCAGACGCCCATGCACGTCCCACGCCTCGACTGGAATGGGGCCGTTCGGCGACAAAGACAGAAAGGGGAACGCGCGATTCTGAAGCAGGAGCGACGGGGGCGACTTCTATTCTGACATTCTCCTTCGCTGGGGGGGGGGTGTAGGTTCGGATGCCTTTCGAACCCGAACGCCACCGTCACGACCAGACTACTACGGGCGATCTCTTCGTTTCCGTGCATGTCTTTCCTGCGCCCAGATTTTCGTCTGCATCCTTTCGGGAGGCCGCTTCGTCGCAGGCAGTGCTGCGTATCTGAGCCCGTCGCGTGATCCCATTTACGCACTCTATAAAATGATACATTGTGTGTCAAACACAACATCAAACCCATTTTCTGGGACATTAGCATCTTCGATTAACCTTAGAAAATACATATAAAGTGTGGACCACATATCTCAACCAACACTCTGGTCCACCAAAAAACCAAATCGGAAGGCATGCACAACGGTCTCCAGAATCCAATTGGACTCGCTCCCCCCCACACACACTTCTCCGTCTCACACATTTCCGACCATGGTGGTCTCCAGCCTCCGCCGCCAGAAGCGCACAGTGCTGTCGCTCACGACGCGCTTCTGCCTGCCGCACGAAGGCATGACGCAGCTCGAGTACCTGAGCCGTGGCTCGGCGTTTTTGCTCGACAGCGCCGCGGCGCCGGGCCAGCCGGGCTCGGCTACGGCGCTCGACGGCCTCCAGATCCTCACGTGCCAGCACGTCGCGTGTCCGTGGCTGTTCCCCAACTACTTCTCCGACAAGTGGGACTGGCTCCAGCACGTGAGCGAGGAGTTTGTCCACCACTCGCTCCAGCTGCTCGAGTTCCCGGCCGAGGACGCCGACGTCCGCGCCAAGAGCTTTTGCCCGCGCGTGCTCGCCGACTTCCCGCTGGCACAGCAAGTGTGGCTCCACCCGGACCGCGACGTCGCGCTGCTCGCGGTCCAGCAGCAGGACCAGCAGCGATGGAGCGAGCTCGTCGCGCAGTGGCAGCTCCACGCGCTCGCGCTGAACCCGGCCGGCTCCAAGCCCGGCGATTTGTTGCTGTTTTCAGGCCACAAGCAATTGGACGACGACACATCGAGCGAAGACAAGAACGCCGACAGTGACACAAGCAGTGCGGCCTCGACAAGTGGCGACGAGGACATGGAGGAGAATGAGCTCGACGCTGCTCGTGCCGCCGTCGGCCAGTACCCCAAGGAAGTGTTTGGCCGGTTTGTGGGCAAGAGCGCGCGCGGCCAGGCATTCGCATGGAGTGAAGAGATCTTGGAGGAAGGCATGTGCGGCGGCGCCGTGCTGAACGAAGCCGGGGACTGCGTCGGACTCGTCGAGGGCATCGTACCCCCGTATAACCCGGCCACGGCCCGCGCGGCAGCCGTGCTCTCTTCCGAGGCGACCCAAGAAGAACGAGAAGCGGCCGCCGCTGCCGCCGCGACCGCTCGCATGCAGAAGGCACTCGAGAACCACGTCGCGTTTGTGCCTTCCATAGAGATCCACGAGTTTTTGAAGGACGCAGCAGACCACTCCCTCCTCACAGGACTGGGCCTCGACCTGTAGATAATAGAATTGGGCTCACGAATGGAGCACGCACTTTGTTTGTGGCTTCTCATACAGTAGAAAGCACCGAGGTTGCGTTAATGTGTTCATGTATTTCGCGTCAATTATAAATCACTTGGAGCTTGAGGAGCTCAGTTAGCGGAACTCCGAGAGCACGGGGCGCACACAGCGCAGTTCTTCCTCCCAGCTCAGGAAGCTCTTGAGCGACGGGAACGCAGACTCAAAGATGCCGAACACAAAGTCGACAAAGTCGGTCTCACGCTTGACGGGGAGGACGGCGTCGCGCGGCATGGGCGTGGCTTCGAACATGGCTTTTGGATTGGTGGAGGCGGTTGTGTGCTTGGTGTTTGTTTGGGACCACGGAGGTAAGTTCGAGAATGAGCTCAGGGGAGGAAGTGGGCTCCATCAGCCCCATGTGAAATTCTTCCACGTTGGTCCACGGAACCATCAGCCCGACGTTCCTTGAACTCCAGTGTGGGTGCGCTCGGTTCACAGAAGAATCATACAAATCTACAAATATATCACGTCGCAGACTGACCACGTGGGTTCACTCGGTCAGATTCAAGGTGATTTGGGGAACCACTGAGTGTACGTTTGTCGCCGCGGACCAACAGTTCCAGAACCCAAGCAGCGAAAATCCATCCGGCGCTCTCAACCCACGCCAAGGCGGTGGCTTCAAAGCCCATGAATCTCTTTAGATTTTGACCCAAGGTCTCCAATATTTCATAGCGTTTCATTTCATGAAAGAAAATAGAAAATCCACGGACCAAGCAGCCTGAATTCATAGTCTCAATCAAATCACTTGCATGGAACCTCTGCCTCGATCCACGGCACCCATGCAACAAATTTGATTCTTGTTGGTGGATGCTGGGATTCTTTCCACAAATCTGGTGACTGGAACTTGAAGGTGCACACGGATTAGCTATCCAGGACGGATCATTCCACAATTGGCACTCCTCAGCCCAAGTCTCCTCCACCATCTTGACTAAACCATCGACCGTCAATGTCTCCACGCCAGCTGACCAGCAAGCTTCGCCGTGTGAACTACGCGCCAACCCGATCTGATGAGCACCCGATCAAGACACGTGCGATCACGGATAAAACCACCTCAAAAGAGACCATCACGTTTGGGGAGCGCGTTGTCCGCGCGATGGAGAATACGATCCCGGCTGTGAAGCGATGGCTCAGTTGGGACGGCATCTTCGAAGACCGCACGCTACGTTGCGCGTTCCAGCAATGAACAGGCATATAAGAAACCATGTACACAAGAGAGCCCGGGCAACAATAACGAACAACATAACATTATCTACAAACAACTGATCCTTAGCCACTACTGTACACCCTGTAAGTTAGGACTGTAGGCTTCCGCAGCGCTGTGCCGTGGTGGTGACATCTCCGGGGATCTACAGGGCGCGAGTCGCTTGTAGGCTCCCGCTGTTGGGGTGTGGTGCTGGATTTTTCGATGAGACGAGGAGAACTCACGAAGAGGCTCTTCGTGGGTTCTTCGGAAGAGCTCTGGATGAGATCCCTCTCTGGCAGAGAGGGATCTCATCTTCGTATCGACCAATGGAATGCCCTCATCAACTCGATCTGCCAATCACAAGACCCCCATTTGGAATCAAGTGAACCCACCGTGGCTCACAGCGTGAGGGGTTGTCGTGTAGCCATCAGTGGTGAAAAATTTCCTCAACTCGGAAAATCACCCACGAAAAATGAGACGCAGGAACGGGCGTCCTCACGGGGGAAAAAATCCGCTGTGGACACCCTGTGCGAACGTGGGTTGGTTTTGTTGTCCCCACGACGTACAGTCGCCACGCCCGGCTTGTCGGTCGTTGAGCTCATTCCACAATTTACCCTCGAGGTACCACAAGCACCTTCCACCAAGCATCCACACACGACCCCAGGCACGATGTTCGACGCCACGCCCATGCCGCGCGATGCCCTCGTCACCAAGCAGCAAGAGACCGACATCTTTGAGTCGGTGATCGGCTTTTTCGAGACCGCGTTCCCGTCGCTCAAGAGCTACCTGAGCTGGGACGACGAACTCCGAAACGTCGGCCCCATCCTGGTCGAGCTGCAATAAGCATGGCCAGTGTCCACGAGTGTGCTAAGAGGGCACAGACAGTCTTTTATAAGTTATTGAACACCCGATAAGGCGCCGAACGTAGGCGCTGGACAAACAACACGAAACATGAAACAAACATACAACATCATACAACACAGGCTTGGCGATTGGCGGTTCATTTGGCTCGGGCGATTCAAACCGGCCATCTCGGAAATTTTGTCTAGAACACACAACACCAGCAACTTACTGTATGGTCAGGTCGATGCCCCACCCACCGTCCGACGGCGAGCGAACAGTGGGCCGACGCTCTACCATATTGAATACCCTTTTCAATCCAATTGACATAAATATCACACGCGGTGACCGCCCCTGCAGAAAGCTATAAGTTAGGCGGCGCGAACAATGGTGCACTCGCTCGGTCTCTCCTCCTCGATGCTCCCCCCACATTCCCTGACACATAGTCCCTTCTGGAGACGCTCAACTTGAGCGACCTGGACGTTCCGAATGGCGAAAGGCAAGCGCCGCAAGTCCTCGGGGGCCAACCGCGCGACGGCCGCGCGCTCGTTGCGCGCCGCCTGTGACGGCAACGACCTGGAGAAAGCGCGCGAGCTGCTCGCGGCCGGCGCGGCCCCGACCGTGGGCGACGAGGTGCGAAGCGGTCCCCATTTGTGTCGGTCGGTCGATGGCTAACTTGGCTCCTTGGTCATGGGCGTAGACGACGGGCAAGACGGCGTTCTACTTGGCGGCCAAGCGTGGCAACGTGGAGCTCATGGAGCTGCTGCTGGACCACGGGGCGGACCTCCACGTCCAGACCGAGGTGGGTGTGGTGCGCTCGGCGATATTCGGGACAGCCCGAGATTTTGACTGGTTTTTGTACGACACATATAGAGAGGCAAATCGCCGTTGTACGTCGCGGCGTCCCGCGGCGGCGTCGAGGCCGTGCGCTTTCTGCTGGACCGCGGCCACGACGTGAACGTCAAGGACGAGGTATGTGGTGATCTTACGTCGTGTGGTCCAACACCAAGTGGATTTGTGTGTATTGACGGGAATGCTGTGGGTTTGGACGGTCTCCAGCTTGGTCGCACGGCGCTGTTTGGTGCGGCCTGGTACAACAACGTGGACGTCATCCACGTGCTGATTGAAGCTGGTATTGACATTCACGCCGTCGCCAACGTACGTCGTGGATCTTGTGGGCACGGTACCACTTTGTCGAGGCATGTTCATCATATCCACGGAAATATTATGTTTTTCTAGGACGAGCGAACGGCCCTCCACAACGCCGCGACGGCTGGCAGCGTCGAGGCAGTGCAGTGTCTCGTGAAGGCGGGGCTGTCGATCCACGCAGTGGATGAGGTTTGTGGAAGTTGTCATCGTGGAGTTGGCAACCGATTTGACTTTTTTGTTCTTTGTCTGGTGGGTGTAGGACGGGCGGGGTGTGTTGCATCGTGCAAAGGATGTCGCCACCTTGCGAGCGCTGCTGGAGCTTGGCGCTGATATCCACGCGACGACCAAGGTACGGGTCGCTCTCGTCGTCTGGATGTCTCTCGCAGTGTGTGCACACGACCGTCAATTTTTTTAAAACAAAATATCTGTGTGTTTCCAGGAGGGAATGACGGCTCTTCATTTCGCGGCGGAACGGGGAGACGTCAAGGCCGTGGCGCTTCTGTTGAAACGAGGCGCTAAAGCCGACGTTTTGACCGAGGTAACGTATCCTGAAGTGTCGCCTTGTGATGTGGTGAAAGCTGACGGGGGGAATGGAACTGGATGCGACTAGAATGGCGCCTCCGTTTTGAATTATGCCGCTACTGGTGGCAGCGTCGCCGTCATGAAGCTCTTGATCGAGAATGGAGCGAACGTCCACACAACCGAAAACGTATGCCCACACATGCTTATTCAATACCGCTCGTTTGTGTGTTTGAGTGCTGAAGAATGTGACTTTATGGCCTTTAGGATGGAAGAACGGTGTTGCACAGCGCAGCTCGTGCTGGGAGTCTCGATGTCGCAACATTCCTTTTGGGGCTGGGTCTCGCCATCGACGCGGTTGATAATGTGGGTAGAGGGCGATTTCGGCTGACTCTTGATTTAGCTGGCAACTGACTAGCGAATGGATATCCCAACAGGACGGTCAAACAGTCTTCGACTACGCTGTGTTGACCGACGATGTCCGCATCTTGCGTTTGCTCGTCAAGCATGGCGTTGATGTGCACACGGATGGGAAGGTACGATGGCGCAATAGACGAGATTGAGTCATCGAATGGGGGCTGACATGTGTGTTGATAATGATGATATGTCGTGTGCATCACCAGGGGGGTGGTGCAAAACTCCTTATCGCAGCGAACGAGAGCCTTCCCAACTCTGTGGCGTTTTTGTTGAAGCTCGGTGTCCCCGTGACTGCTAAGAACTCGGTACATGGTTAACAGTGAGTCTTTCTGAGGGAATCACAGCTAATAGGACACGTACGATGTGATCCAAACAGGAGGGAGAAAATGCGTTCCAGGTTGCGGCTTGGGCCGGCAATGTGGAGATCATGCAGAATCTGATTGATCATGGTGTTGATATCCATGCGACGGCCAATGTTAGTTTAGCTGTGGGCACGATATGTAGGCATGGCATTGATCTGACGTCTCTGGTGGTTTGAAGGACGGTCGAACGGCTCTACACGACGCTGCACGACAAGATAATGTCGAAGTAGTAGAGTTCTTGCTGGACCAAGGCCTCTCGTTGGAAGCTGTCGATGAGGTACATGTTTACCGTGATCTATCAGTGATGAGCGGTTGCGTGGCGATAGTATAGTGACAGATATGTATGGGACAGAATGGCGCAACACCGTTCCATTATGCCGCTCTGGGAGGGAACGTCGAGATTATTCAGCTTTTAATCGACCGTGGAGCGGACGTGTATGCGTCTACACCGGTGAGTGGACTGATTCCACCGTGGATCGCACACGATGCGAAAAAAGCTAACACTTTCTCAACTTTTATGTATTGCCCAACACAGAATCAAGAGACAGCGCTACACTATGCCGCGTTCCGTTGTAATGCCGACGCTCTGGAGATCTTGCTTCAATATGGACTCGCGATTGACTTGGCGGAACAAGTGAGATAATCCGGTTCCCCATCATTCATGATGGAATAGTGTATCTTTCTGACATCTGTTGGACTACTCACGCAGGACGGATCAACGGTGCTCCACAATGCAGTCATTGAAGGGAACGTCGGCGCAGTTCGACTCCTCATCGATCGCGGTGCCGATGTCCATGCCCATACGAAGTTCAGTTTGTAGATGTGACGTTCCGTTTGCCTGGGCTTGACTAACCGACGTGGTGTTATGATGCACAATCCAGGACGGCCAATCGGTACTCCACGTTTGTGCTGCGAATGGAACTCTTGAAGCCGCAAAGATCTTGTTTGATCACGGAGTCGACGCCAGCGAGACCGATAAGGTAGAGTCTCAGCATAAGTGACTGGCTTCGTCCCGTGAGAGTGACCCAAACTGCGTCTAATATGCACAGGATGGAGAGACACCGCTCCACAAGGCAGCGAGAAACGGTCATGTCGACACCATGCGGCTTCTCATCGCCCAGGGTGCTGATGCACGCGCCGAAACCAACGTGAGTGAAGATTATTTCCTACGTTGTCTCGGCATTTCATCTGATACAACGCTCTCCTTACCAGGCCCACGAAAATATCGCGCACTTGGCTGCTCAAGAAGGACATGCCGACGCATTGGCGTATGCGCTGGAACTCGGGATCGATGCCAATTCACGTGCTCAGGTGAGAATCATGATTTGCTGGCCCGCAGCCTTTCACCCGGGAGCTAAGTGGACTCGTCTTCGTAGATCGACGGAGAGTCACGATCTCTGCTGATGATTGCGTTCGATATCGAAGACCACAAGGCGGCACGCGAAATCGCCTTTACGCTCTGCTCAGCGAGCGCTGATTTCGATGACGCCGATCGTCAAAAAGTTCAGAGAATCAGCGAAGCAACAAACAACTCAGCCGATGAAGAATGCGACGAGGATTCGCTGTGGCACTCAGGTTTATATGCGAGTGTAGACCGATGGATCCAAGAGCGCCAAGCTGGCGAGTCCGATCTCACGAGCATCCCGTTCGAGGTCATCAGTCGAGGAGAGGCCTCCGTGAAAGCGTATCTGGATGATGTCGCTCGATCTAGCCAGGAGGATCGCCTCCACCGCTGCAAAGTTTGTGTCGTCGGTCCGAGTGAATGGGGCAAGACGAGTCTCGTCCAGTCGTTGAAGGCCAATAAAACCTTCCTCACGCAACTCAAGGACCGAACGGTCGGTATCGACTTGACAACGTGCGAGCTGAACAGCACCGTGGACGGTTTAAACACCCGCCTGGAGGTCACATTCTGGGACTTTGCCGGACAAGACGTCTACCACGCTGCGCACACGTTGTTTTTCTCCCAACGCACGCTGTTTGTCCTCGTCGTCGATCTCCAGGCGTATTGGAAAGAGCTGCAGAGCGCCGAGAGCAAGCAGAACCGGAACTCGGAAGCGCAGATGAACAGGTTTGTCAGTGCCAAGATCTTCCGCTGGGTGCGCTCGATCTTTGCCCATCGTCCAGACGCGCAGTTTGTTGTCGTCGGTTCCAAAGTGAACCGCCTCGAGGACCCGTCTGTGGTTACCGAGATCTGGGACGACTTTCGTGATCGCTTGGATCGCTGGAAGGCGGCTTTCGCCAAGGGATTTGACCGCGAGCTGTTGCCTGCACGCGCGAGTGCCAAAGACATCAAGAGCCTTCAGGCAAGATTGACAAACGTGGGGTCCAGCAACTGGCTTGTGACCAACATCATGGAAGTCGAGTCCATCCAAGCTTTCCGTAGTGCTGTCCAAGAGACGATTACCTCGTCGGACCTCGGTTTTCCGATGTGGAAAACGTATGCCCAGGTGCTTCAGTCGGTTGTGAGGCGTCGCGAAGAGGCAAGAAACGCCGTGAGCGCGCGGGATCGCATCGAGAAGTCCATCATCCGTTTCAGCAACTTGCGTCGCCAGCTGCTTCGCGAGATTGAAGACCTAGACCGTGACGCCTGCGAGCAGATCCTGCGTACACTGAGTGACTTGGGCGACGTATTATGGTACGAGCACGACGGTGCCGGCGTGTTCAAGGACTGTATCATTCTCGATCCGATGCTCGTGATCGAGGTTGTGCGCGAGGTCGTTCGCCACGACTTTTCGAGCGATACCAGTGGCAAGCCACCTCACGACGGTCGCATCACGCACTCGCTGCTGAGCATATTCCCGCTATGGAAAGACATGGACGTCGAGCTCACGCACGCGTTCAAGGCCTTGCTGCAGCACTTTCAGCTGGCGTACCCGGCGGACGCGGAGGACATGCTGCCGGACTCCGACATTATCGTTCCAGCGTACTGGAACGCGGACCACGCGTCGGGCTCGGCAGCCAGGTTCAAGCCCATTTCCCAGTCTATCGCTCCGCAGCCGTCCATGTGTGATGCGTTCGCTATGCACCGCTGGTGCTGGGAATACGAGATTCCGACCGAGTTGGGGGAGACGATTTTTGTGCAGTTCGCCGTACAAAGCCACTCGTCGTATCTTCCGCGTACTATCCGCGGGTTTTGCGTCGAAGCCGGCTGTGTCGAGTTTGCCACGAGCATCTCTTTGGTCCAGAACGATTCGCCGCGCGATGTGCTCCGCATTGAAGTGAGTGGCGTGTCGGCTGAGCTGAGCTGGCACAACATGCGATTCTACTTGATGAAGATCGAGAAGGTTCTCGAAGGCTATCCTGGCGACGTCGTGTGGCGGTTCATCGTCGACCGTACGGTCGGCTCTACGTCGGAGAGCCGCCACCCGGTGGGCCCGCTCATGAAAGCGGTCGAAGACGCCATTGTGATGGGCAAGGGCGAAGATGCAGCGCGTGACAAGATGCCGTGGATGCCGCCGGACGTGGACTGGTTCATGCGCAAGTCCTGGAATGATATCGCATCGTTCCAGCAGTTGCGAATGAACCGACTCGTTCAAGAAAAGCTTGAAGTGCTGGAGAAGCTGGCGATCGCAGGAGACGCACCCCGCCAGTTCCCGGCCCTGTGGTCTTTGGAATACGATCCCAAGGCCCAGAAGGCGTTGCTGCGAATGTCGAGCGATTTGTCTGGCCGATGCTACCACATTCCGCTGGAGATCGACACGGGGTCGGCGATGTTGGCTCGCCATGCGTCCGTGTTTAAGGTGCGTTTGGATGCCTTTGGAGAAGTGTGTTTGCGGTTTTGCTGATGAATGGGGTGCTTACGTGGTTGGCTGCAGGCTGGCGTGTCGCTGTTCGCGACTGTTGTTGGTAATGCGATTTCGCTGCCCATCGTTCAGACTGTGTTGGACACCGTCAAGTCAGGTAAGTTGTCCCATGAATTAGATAGTATACGGTATACGGCGACGGGACTGACACTTCATGCGGTTTTCTGCCTTTGTAGCCTTTGAAAACAACGTTGATCACGCTGAGCACGTCCACAATCTGATCGACAAACTGGATCTGGTTTCAGATAGATTCGACTCCCGCACCACTAGCAAGCTCTCACCGGCGGCTTCCATGGTGCTTCTCCGCGACTTGCTCAAGGCATACGACGATAGTTTGGACGCGCTGGAGATCTCGGAGATCTCGAACCTCGAGTGTGCCGTCACGTCGAAGGGCGAGTACGTCTGGGCCCATAAGCATGAGATCACGGCGCTGGAGGGCAAGATCACGCCGTGTGCCGCGCCTCCATCCACATGGAAGGAGTTGGAGATGCCAGCGACGGCTCCAACTGCAGAGAGCTTTCCCGAGGTGGGTATGGCGGCCGAGTCCGTTTCCCCGACCTCCACATCGAGTACGAAGGTCTCGTCGCCTATGCCGACAAACAGCAAAACCCCCAGGTCGTCAAAGGCCGGGTTCAAGATTAGCCTGAGCGTGAACGCGGTGGCCGGGCTCTCGGATTGGGACTGGCACAAGACGTACTGCAAGTGGCAGTTGTACTATCGCAAGTCGCTCACACCGCTTGCCGTGGACGTTACACCGACCAACAGCGACAACAGCCGCGCGCCATCGTGGAGCTCAATGCGCACGACCGTGGAGGCGGTCACGTCGCTGGAAATGCTTCGCGAATGCCGTCTCTCGGTGCAAGTCAAGCGTCGTAGCCGCATCGGATGGACTAAGTACGTGGCCCCGAGGAATCGTCATGGTACTAGCGACTGAGACTGATTTCATACGTGCTTTATGTAGGCTCATTGGCGATGGAGAAGTCTGGCTCCGCGACTTTTTGGACGAGGATGCAGCCCAGAACTTTTCGTGTGAGCCAGTGAGCGTGCCGCTTGGGGCGACGAGCGACCGCACGGTGATCATCCACCTCGCACTTGAGCACTAACGCTAATGGCAAGAAGTAAAAGTTCTGCCGTGGAAACTCACACGCGGGGGAACGTATGCGAAAAAGGACTGTGCAACAAATATCGGCTCCAAGCGACCAGATGAGGAGTGGCTAATCGTACAGTGTATTTTGGTTTTCGATATTCACACCTTCGTTGGCGTGGCGTGGGCTCGTATTGTACACATAGGTGTTGAGGTCATGGCCTTGTGCTTGTCCACTCGATTGAGTGAATGCGTGCTTAGCACAGCTCAGGCATGATCGGGCCGATGTTACGCAGCTCGTCGTCCCAGCTCAAGTAGCTCTTCAGCGACGGGAACGTGATCTCCAAAAAGCCAAGCACCGACTCAAACACGGCGCTGTCCTCGTGCTGCTTGTTGGCGATGGTGGAGCGCGGCATGGGCGTAGCGTCGAACATGGGAGTTGGCTTGGGAAGAGGTGGCTTGGCTGGGAAAGCGCTTGTGAGACCTTGGAGGTGAAATGGGGAATGAGACCGTTGGCTCGTCGACCTTCCGAACCAACGTGCTCAGTGAGTATCACATGGAGCGGGCGATAAAGCCCACTGTACGGTACACCTAGAGGGTCTCGCCGCCGCCCCAGGTTTCGTATTGGGCGTCTCATTTTTGATTCAGGCAAGCACAACAAAAAAAGTTCTGGCCAGATATCACATGACCATCACTCTCCTTTGACCGAGATACGGCGTCGGATATGTGATTGGATGAAAAGAAATAAAATGGATGTGTGATTGGATAATAAAAAGTTATCCATTGGTGCATGGCAGGGCCATGGGTGTGCTGGCGAAATAAATAAAAAATCCAGCGCCACGTCAACGCGTGATTTCAACGCCCAGCGTGTACACGCTGCTGGAAATCCAGGAAACGCGATACGCTGTGCCCCTACTTGGTGGTATTACGACCCATTCATTCGCTCATTCCACAATTTGCCTCGCCAAGCTCACTAGCCCACAAGCTCACAAGCTCACGAAAGCATTCAACATGATCGCTGCGGAGACCGAGCGCTACGGCCCCCACAGCACTGAGGCTGACGTCTACGAGACGATCCTGGGTGCGCTCGAGACCACGTTCCCGTCGCTCAAGACTTTTCTGAGCTGGGACCAAGAGTTCGAGAACGTCGGTCCGATCTACATCCCCGAGCTCCAGTGACCGAGCCAACGCCTTCGGACGCGTTCATATTATTTACTTCACTAAACCATAATGGAATTCCCTATGCACGGATTTCTAGCTGGGTTGTCACGTTTTCCCGTGTCTGAATGGTATAAAAATAGCAGGCAATAAATACTGTCGATTCCCTTGGGACCCGCTGGTTGGTTTCTCAATCTTTCATACACCCCGCTGGCTTGGATGCCGCGTGAGTGGGTCACATGTCCAGAAACAACAGCGCCAAGTCCGTGGCGACTGCGCTGCCGCCGGTGACGGCTCAGGTAGTGCCGCCTGAAGACCGCCGCGCACGCCAGGAATGGATCCAACAACAGCTCGAGGACCGTCGCCGACGCCGCGACAAAGAAGACCTGGACAAGCTCTCCGAGCTGCAGCGCCACCACGAGCGGCTGTGGAGCCCGTTTGTGCGTGAAGTCGCGCGTACGCATGAGCTCAACATCGCCTGGAAACAAGACAAAGGTTTCTTCTCGTGGGACCGCGTGCTCGCGTTTGAAGAGCTCGAGGCGTTGCGCATCACTGGCCACGCGCTCACGACCATTCCACCGACGCTCGCGCCATGCTTCCCCACGCTGACAACACTCTCTTTGATCGCGTGCCAGCTAGAAACCCTGCCCGAGAGTGTGCGTATCAAGTGCTTTCCATTTGGCGGCAGGGTCCACTGAGCTAATACCCGATCGCTTTCTAGATAGGAGATCTGGCTTCGCTGACTGAGCTCGACCTTACCAAGAACCTCCTCACGCGGTTACCCGAGTCGCTTACAGCGCTCCGAGCGCTCCAGCACCTGAATCTCTCGAGCAACCTGCTGGACGAGCTGCCCACAAACTTTGGCGACCTCCGTGGGCTCTCCAAGCTCTGGGTCGAGAATAATCGGCTCACAGCGCTCCCCGAGTCGATCGCGCGTAGCGGCGCTCACTTGGCCAACTTCAACAACAACCGGCTCATCATGCTACCAGACGCGATCGGCGACATGGCCAATCTCGTGCATTTGAGCGTCAACATGAACCAGCTCGTCGAGTTTCCCGACGCGCTCACCAAGCTCACGCAGCTTCAGACACTCCACGCGTCACGCAACAAACTGACGAGTCTCCCGCGAAACATTGGCAACCTGGTCGCGCTGCACGATCTCCGACTCGACTGGAACCAGATCACCGAGCTGCCGTTCTCGTTTCGGCTGCTGCGGTCGCTCACGACACTCTGTATGGAGCGCAACCCGCTCAAGCTACCGCCGATCGAGTACATCGCAAAAGGTGTACAGCCAACGATGTTGTACATCGAGCGATCGCTCGACGAATTCATTCGAAAGGCGCGGCGGCAGGCCGTCGAAAAGCTCCTGGAGGTGCTCACGTTTGCGATGAAGTTTGTCGACGAGCAGCACAACAAGGCCAAAGAGCCCGACACAGCGATGGATCCCCAGGACAAAGCCGACCTCGAGACGCTCGACGCGTTGTTCGAACCGCGCGTCGAGCGCGTGGTCAAGCAGACCGAAAAGCTGCCGTTCTTTGGCATCGTGTGGGACTCGTTTTACGACGTGGTGCTCCCTATCCTCGACCGCCGCGCCGGTGGCTCGTTCCAGTTTCTCACGTTCTGCTCACAGGACGAACTCGAGGACGCACTCCAAAACTATGACGACTTGTTTGGTTCCGCGTCGATGCGCGATAGTGCCGTGGAGTTCCGCCGCTGTGCGTGTATCGACGAGCTCGAGTTCCGCGCGACCGGTGTGCGCAAGCGCAAAGTGTGCGTGCCCGGGCAGGTGCCGTTTAAGTGCGAGCGCAGCGCGCTGCTCGTGCGGATGACCATGATGACCACGGAAGAGGCCAAAGACCAGCTCGCATCGACATATCTCCGGCGCAAGATCGAACGGCTCGTGGCCAAGACCAAGCGCAAGTGCGTCGAGTACATCAACTCGGAAGCAGGGGTCGCGCATTTCGAAAAGCTGGCCCACGAACTGGCCAAGAAGCATTGCCAACGGCGCAAGCGTGTCAAGAAGCTAGGCGTGCGGCACGCCAAGGAGAAACTGGTCTTTGAAAAGAAGATGAAGGCGCTTCGCGCCAAATTTGAAGCCTTCCAGAATGTCCGGGATGCTCGCCGCAAGGCGTTGGAAGAGAAACGCGAGAAGCTCCGGAAAGAGCGTGAGAGCGCGAGCGACACCAAGAAGATCGCACGGCTCGACGCCAAGATTGCTGATGTGGAGGCCGAGCTAGAAAAGGAGCCAATTGAAAGCAAAAAGATGTTGGACGTCGAGTTGGCCATGGAGTCACTCGCGAACGCTGAGGCCAAGGCCGTGGACACGTACGAAAAGAGCAAAGCGAGGGAGATGAACGATGGCGAACCCGTCTCGGCCGATGAGGATGAGGAAGATGACGAAGAGAGTGAGGATGATGGTGATGCCGATGACGGCGAAGAAGATGAGGACGAGGATGACGAGGAGGATGAGGAAGAAGAGTCGGAGGTGGAAGAGGAAGAAGAGGTTGAGACCAAGATCAAGAAAGACATTGTGGAGTCTCAAACCGATGAATCCGAGGAGCCCCGTAGTTTTTTCAACATCGACATGCCGGACCTCCACGTCGAAGACTACCGCCGTGTGACAACCCACAAGATCGAGAACAGTCTCGGCGAGGACCGCGTCGTGAACGAAGAAGAGCTTCTCGAGCTCTATCAGCAGCAACTCCGTGATGCATACGTCGCCGAGCGGTGCGCACTCGTCGAGAAGAAAGCAACCTATGAGTTTCTCCAGATGCGTGCCGTGCTCAAGCGCTGGATGGGCCACGGCACGCGCGCGGTCTTCGAAGGCTGGCGCGACGTGGTCAAGGCGAACCGCGCGGACGCCGAGCTGGTCAAGCAAAAGCAACTACGGAAGCAGAGAATCGAGGCCCAGAACAAGGCGCTCGCCGAGGAACTCGCCCGTGTGGAGGCGCGCAAATGGGCCCAGCGCGTCGACATGTACACGGACGCCGTGTATTTTGAGAACACTGAGACGGGCGAAACGAGCTGGACGCCCCCTCAGTACTGGGAGGAAGAGCAGCACCACACACGAGGTGGTGCCGGCCACGCAGCTGTGCCGCTGCTGAAGCTGCCGCCGGTGTGAGAATCTACCATGGGCACAAAGTGGTAGGCCTCGCGGGGGGGGGGATGCCCACGGCTCGACGCGGTGGCTGGCTCCCTGGATTTCTGGATTTGTCGGAAATGGAACAAGTATTGTTTGTACCCATCGCCTTTTTATGTGCGATAGGTTCAACTGGAGTGTGGCCAGAATCTCATTTCCGCTCCACGGTGAGATTTGAGAATTATCAAATCAAACTGCTTTGTGATGTATTTATGGCCAATCAAAATTTCTAAAACTGCACCCAGCTCCAATTTTTTTTATGTGAAACATAAAATGAGATATGCATCTCAATTCTGCTGGGTGCGTGCGTCAAGCTCAACTGGGAACTCCCGTTTCATGTTCCAGGCCCAGTTCTCGCGTCAAATCTCAAAGCCTCGCGGGTTCTTGTCGAGTTCATTCCCCAATCTACCTCCAAGGTCTCCCAAGCGCCTTCCCAGCCACCCCAAGCCAACTCCCATGTTCGACGCCACGCCCATGCCGCGCTCCACCATTGCCAACAACAAGCAGCACGAGGACAGCGCCGTGTTTGAGTCGGTGCTTGGGTTTTTGGAGACCACGTTCCCGTCGCTGAAGAGCTACCTGAGCTGGGACGACGAGCTGCGTAACATCGGCCCGATCATGCCTGAGCTGTGCTAAGCACACGTCACCACGGATCCACCCAGTGTCAAGTGGATAAGCCCAAGGCCTTGCAACCCCCACCTATGTGTACAATAGGAACCGGCGCCACGCCAGATCGCGAATACCCGCGAACCGAAAGTGGAATCGAAGACACTAGATACCCCACGACTGCTATCTACACTTATCTAACACCCCAAACCCATTGCCGAACGAAGGCATGGGACAGCAAATACAACGCACGTACTATATACACTCTACACTCCAGTTGAGCATCCAAAACATTCTTGCTGTGGCCCATTGACGGTACTAAACTCCATCGATTGCTCGAAGACAAGCCACTGTGGATCATTTTTCGGCGTGGCCCGCCGTGGTAAACTGACACATACTGACGGCTCCGTCTCTGCTTGTGGTCCCAACTCCATTGATCCCGAGAGACTGTATGCTCCACAAAACTGCCAGTCAAACTGATCGTCTCAAGCAGGAGCCTGGGAGGTTCCCCAACCGATCATGGAGGATAGACGCTAGTCAAACGGCGATTACCGTCGAGTCGGGTAATCACACCAACGGAGTGGTTGTCGCTGAGATATGTTTCCATCGAATTCTACAATACCTAATACTCTATTTCAAAAATCTAGCCAAAACGTACCCGAATTTCGGTACTCTTGGTTGTAACCATGACCGGTTACTCATAACCGGGGGTAGGGATACCAGTGCTTACTCGCCCTGGTTGGTGGAGAGCAAAGGACCATCATTCCCGTTCCTCATACATCTGAGGAGCTCCTCGCGTCGCCCCATTTTCCACGCGTGGGGAGGTAGAGTGACCGCCGTTCCGTCTCCGCTCTCCGCTCTAGCGCCGCCCCGCGACTTCCTCCGTCTCCGCACATCTCTGCCCCCGCCATCGCCATGGAGCGCGAGCCGTGTCCGTTCCGTATCGTGGAAGACGCCGGCGGCGGCTTCGTGCTCGGCGCCGTCTTCGGCACGGGTTTCCACACGATCAAGGGCGCGCGCAACTCGCCCGCGGGCCAGCGCTTCCGCGGCGCGATCTACAACGCCAAGATGCGCGCGCCCGTGCTCGCCGGTGGCTTCGCCGTGTGGGGCCTGCTGTTCTCGTCGTTTGACTGCTCGTTCGAGGCGCTGCGACGAAAAGAAGACCCGTGGAACTCGATCCTCGCCGGCGCGGCCACGGGCGGCGCGCTCGCGATCCGCGCCGGCCCGCGCGTGGCTGCGCAGCAGGCGCTCATCGGCGGTGTGCTGCTCGGTTGTATTGAAGGTGTCGGCATCATGGTCAACGAGTACTTCGCGTCGAACCCGGCCGTACCAGACGAGATGGTGAACCCCGAACTCGAGGAGCAGAAGCTCGCGCCGCCGTCATTCTAGAGATCGACCACGAATCGCGCTCGGCGCGCTCCCGGTCTCGTAGGGGCGCTCCAGCCAATCGACCGCGCGCCGCGCCACGGGGGGAGACTCCGCAGCGTGCCATGGGGATCCCCCCGTCAGCCTTTTTTTTTCTTTTTTAGAGGACATGTTGCGTACGTTGCTCACCTTCTTTCATACACCAACCCCACATTATCTTATCCCATGCATCCATTGCTCTTGCCTTTCGTGGGCAAAACATTCGTCCATGCGTCTCAGCGAGCTTTCCAGAACACCGCGGATCCTTGTCCGACCTGTACCACGTCACATACACAACTAATCCGTCGTGCACTGTATTACCACGCAGTCCATAAACGAGCTCCGAGTATAGATATGGGATCTCACGGCCACGAGCTCCGGGTCATGAGTGACGAGGTCGCAAGTGGGTTGCTCGCAGACGTGGCCGTGGACGTCGAGAGGTGGAGCCGCGCGGACGCCTCAAAGCGGCGAGCTCCGTCGCGGTGCACGAGATCGAACCGCGAGGTCTCACCTGGGCGACCCCAGGCCAGGCCAGGTGAGACCGTGGCCGGACTAGCGGACGCGGCTCCCGCAAACTTCATGCTGACAGCCGAGACGTTGCGGATGCGGGCCACGTACGTCGACGGTCGACGCGTTGGTCTGGGTGATGCCGTTTTGGCTGGCGAGCGGACCCGGCCTACGGTTAAAGTGGACTTTGTCGAGGCCTGGGACGTCGCTGGAGCCGGCACGCGACGGCGAGTGCCCGCGCATACGGACTGGTGCTTGGCGATCCGCTCGGCGTGGAACGCGCGGTCACACGTGCGGCACCGCACGCGACCGTCAGGCTCCGGGGCGTTGAGTTCCTCGGGTGACACCGCCGGTTTGGTCGTCGTCTTGGCGACCAGAGCACCATCACTGATTGGGAGGATGCCCTTGCAAGTCGAGACGTGGTCGCGAAGCCACCCGCTCTTGACGGTGGATCGGCACTGCGGACACGAGACGTCGACAAACGGATTTCGCTCGAAGCACGTCTTCTGGTGTATCGGCAGCGATGCCGCAAAGTACTGACCGCCGCACCCTTGGCATACGATCGCCGACGGCCGCCGATGGAACCCGCCAGTCGTCGTCGTATCACGGCTGGAGCGGTCGTCGCCGCTGCGACGCCGTGTGGACGCCGTCATCCGAGTTCCCAACGAGACGAGTCACATGGGCGGGGCGACTCACCCACCATTGCGAGCGTCCCGAACCGATCGAAAACTCGATCCATAGTGTGTGGGCTCCTGGAAGCGCTCTATTTGCGGGGTCTTGTGGATCAGATCGCCGAGCAGCGTTTGGCCGCGAGGGTTATTTTTCTCTCGGGGCTGTTCTGATCCTTTCCACGGGGCCAAAGATTTCAACAAAGCGCTCGCCATCGATTGCAGCGATTTCCCTGGGCCTCACGCGCTGAGCCACTTTGACCACAGCGGTGGCTGAGCATCGAGTGGCACGGAATCAATCGCATGTCGTTCTTTACCAACGACGCGTACGCGTCGTTCCGGCAGGCGCCACCCGTCGGTGGCACCAAGCTTGACGCGCCTCAGCGTCGACTCGACAATGCGTCGTTCTCAAGCAACGCCTCGACGGCGTCCATGCTGAGCGAGCTGGACCCACTCTCCCCGGTCAATTTACAATGCGCCGCGGATCCCTGGTACGGCAACTCGCTGGCGACCGCGTCGTCCTCGTCAATCGCCACCCCAGACCAGCCACAGCATCACGCAGTACCGAAAGTCTTCATTGATGACACCACCGACGAGGACTGGGGCGAATTTGTCAACTGTAGTCTCGGGAAGGATGTCGCGCCGCCGTCGCCTCCCAAGCCAGACCGAGCCAGGGCAGCTCCGTCGACCCCACGCAAGGCCAAGGGCCGTGGACAGTACCGCGAGGACACGGAGATGGCCAACGTCGGCTGGAGTCGATTCCCTCCGAGCGGGCTCGACCACGAGCCGACCTCGCTCTTCGACGACGACGACGACGACCTCAACGACGGCTCGTTCCTGCCCTACCAGTTGCCACCGCCGCCACCCCCACAGCAGGAGACGTCGCTCGTCAAATCGCTGCTCTCACGACTGGCATCATTCGGTTCCAACTCGTCGAATACGGTATCCCAGACCAACGCAGGCTCCGGTTCCTTTTCCCGGCGAGGATCGTTTGGCTCCCAGCTCACGGTTCTACCACCACGTAACTACGACTCGTACGACGTCACGTTCGAGCGAGGCCCGATCGGGCTCGAGCTCGAGACCGACTGGTACGGCCGCCAAGCCGTCGTGAAGGGCTTCAAGCCCATCAACAACGCCGACGGCCCCGCCAAAAGCTGTGGCGTGATCCGCGTCGGCGACGTGCTCACGGCCATCAACGGCGAGTCGTGTCTCGAGCTGAGCTTCTCCGAGACGCTCGCAAGGCTGCGCGACGTGAGTGGCACGCGCCACCGGCTCCACTTCAAGTCGCTCGAGGCCGCGGGCGATCTCAGCGTGTACAACCAGGACTCGGATATCATCCAGGCGAAACGGTTTATCCACCAGCACAAGGAAAAGTTTTACCGCGCGCCGGCGCCCTTGGCGGACAAACAGCTCATCTTGGGCTGCGTCGAGCGGCTCCGCGGCGACAAAGTCACGACGTTCAACTTCCACCGCGAGTCCACGGGCGAGTTTTTGCTGGCGTGTTCGTGCGTGAACGAACGCACGGGGGTGTTTCTGTTCCACACGCTCCAGGACGCGCACCTGCGCGAGTGGAAGGACCTGCCCATGAACGAGGACTCGGCCGTGTTCCTCGGCCGGCTCGAGCCCAATTTCATCGGCACCGAGTTTACGTTGCTCGACCACCAGCAAAAGCGCCGCAACGAGCTGGGCTTCATTGAGTACAGCACCAATGTGCTGGGCCGCGTGCCCAATTTCTTGAAAGTCGCGTTCCCCAAGCAACCCCATCTCCGTGGCGACGACGAGGACAACGACGAGGAGGAAGAAGAGGTGGAGCTGCCGACACGGCCCCGCGCCGCGACCCACTCGGGGGTCCCAGGCTCTGGGGGTATGGGCAGCAACAACGCCGTCTTCAACACCTCCATGATGGATCGCAACGGAACGATCTCGGACCGCTACAAGCGCGTCAAGCAGCAGCGCAGCCTGTCGCTGGTCGAGCGGCTGCGTAGTTTTTCGCTTGACGACATCGAGGTCGACCTACGGCTCGGCGGCTCGACGCTCGCGGCCGCGTGGTGTGACAACGACGACCACGGCGGGCGCGCGCGCGCCATGCGCCTCAAGGAGCTACGCACGCGCGGCGCGGCCCAGCGGCGCGACACCCTCACGCCTTACGGCGCGCTCGAGCAGGAGGATTTCGACTGCGATCTCGTGACGTTCGAGACACGGCGCCCGGCGTGGAACGAAGAGCTCGGCGCGTGGACGCTCAACTTCCAGGGCCGCGTCAAGCTCGCGTCCAAGAAGAACTTCCAGATCGTGGCCGAGCAGGGCAACGACGCCATGGAGGCCGAGTTTGGGGAGAGCACGACGTACTTGCGCTTTGGCAAGGTCACCAAGTCGCGGTTCGCGCTCGATTTCCAGGCGCCACTGTCGCCGTTGCTCGCGCTCGCGATCGCGTGCTCGTCGTTCGCGCGCAAGATCGCCGTGACCTAGGTTGCTGCCCATACTTTAATATTAAAGCGACTCTATTAGTGATGACACTGACCACATTTTTTTTGGCGCCATCAGATTTCATGTCTTGCATTTCAGACTTGTCATTTGGGGTTTGCGCACACGATGACGTTTTGGACCAACGGTGCGACGGTCGTGTCATGGCCATGGTCCTCAAGCCACTGGACGCGCTGATCTGCTCGCACGCTGTTGTAGGCTGCGCAGAAGGGCGTGCCCAAAAGGGAAACACCCTGCGAACGCCAGATCCATGACGGAAGCTGTGCGATTTCAGTGTTCTTGAGCTTCAGGTATGCGAGTAGCTGGCCTTGAGCCGGATACGTAGGCAGCGGATCTGGCAGCGCCAGAATGGGGTTATTGGAAAGATCGACCTCGGCGAACCGATCGCGGTAGGCGAGCACTTTCGCCGGCACACTTGTTAGGTTGTTCGAGGCCATGGATAGGAGCAGGAACGGCAGGCGCGTCACCACGGGTGGAACCGTTACGAAAGCATTGCCGTCGAGTATGAGCCAATAGGGACTGTGCCACACGGCATCTAGCCGCTCTGGTAGTGTCGATAGGTTTGAATTGGTGACGGTGAGGGACGAGACATACGCCGGCAGATCTCCAGTGCAGCATAGGCCTTCGGGGAGGCCGTTCGGGAAGCGCGCGTTCGTGATGGAGATGGCGTTTAGCTGTGGCTGATATCGCTCCAATATCGCGGCTGAGGAGTCCCATTGTGTGATTGTCGAATTGTCGATGTACAGCTTTTCAAGGTTGATGAGTGTCTGGATCGCCGATGGCATCTCAAGTGCGGGACAGTTGACGATCGAACACACCCGCACATCGGAACGGAGCAGTGTCGCAAACGCGTGCTTCATCTTGAGCCCACGGCCGAGGTTTTGCGACGCCGTACAGTCAAACTTGACGGTCTCACATCGCGCGGCAGTCGTAAACCATGGAGATGTCTGCCCGACGCACCACGCATACATCGGCCTTGTCTCGCTCACACAGTGAGCAACCAAAATGATGAAGCCCCATACGATACCAAGGCCATGGACTACGCGTATCAACGTGTCCTTACTACGATGAGCTTTTTTGTGTGGCACTTGGCACGGCATCGATGGCATGGAGAGTACGCTGGTCACAGTCATAGCTGAGACCCGGTCATCTCGACACCGAATCGAGCCGCGGATGCTGACCACGCGCGTGTAGAGAAACACAGAGAACACGACGAAGTTGAAAATGTCAAACCACGACTGCGCGACGCCCTGGAAGATCCTGCGTTGGTACCGTGACAATTCATCGGTAGCGTCCGAGCCGCGGTACCACACAAAGCTGGGGTCGAAGAGCGGCAGCTGCGGCCACGCCATCGCGGCCGGAAGCACTAGCGTCGACGCGAGGTCCGAGACCATATCAAAGACGTAGCAAAGCATGCGCCGCCGAGTCTTAGCGCGGCGCTGCAGCCACTGGATCAAAGGCGACGACCAGCAGTTGAGTACGACCAGCACGACGTACGCGCGCAAAAGCCAGGAGCGCGACTGCCATCGCGTGTAGCCATACGCGCGAGTGGATAACAACACGATCTGGAGCGACTCCTGAAACACAAAGATCTCGTCCGGGAACCGCCTCTTGAAGGCCACGTACGGATCCCATATCCACCGGGTCAGCGGATTTCGGGTCCACCATTTCGACCACCTAGAGGGGTGCATGTTTATGAGCACCAAGTTTCGGCGTTTCCAGGATGCGAGTAGCACGTCGGCGATCGCAACGATGTGGACGCTCGCGCACAACGCGAAGATCCAGCCGGCGACCGAGAATGCCGTGGCGCTTTGAATCAATCCGACGTAGCTCAGCGAAGTTGCGTCGGACGAAAACGATGTGAGCATGTGCACATACGCCCAGACCGCGTAGAATGCCGCGCAGATGGCATGAAAGCTCAGCAGCCCGAGCCAGACGAGCACAAAATGTCGGCGCGAGACGGTGACGGTATTCGATTGTGGTGGAGCATTGCGTACGGCGGCCTGAAGCCGCAGCGCGAGCTGGGTCGCGAGCACCAACGGCCGCACACGCACCATCGAGGTGAAGAAGACCGACAAAGTGACCCACTCTTCGACGTCGCGTGGGGAAGTTGGGAATCCAATTAGAAGCATGCCAGTTGCCCGTTTCCGAGTTTAGATCTTCGCATTTTCTTTTTTTAAAAATGCCCGGCCAGAAGAATGGCTCATTCAAGGCCGAGTTGGTCTTCGCAGAAGCCTAATACTTGTTGCGGAGAAAGCGTCAGGATGTTGCAGGCCTCCAGAATGGTGGTGATCTGCTCCATTTCGCTTCCTTCGATTCCGCTGTTGATACCACGAAGGGCTTCGTGGATCTCGGAAAGCTTGCTCGAAGGCATCTCGACCAGTCGGGAAAGGTCAAACGATTTTCGCAGATATGCACGTGGGTTCTTCGTGCATGACTTCTGGAAAAGAGACGCGGTCACATTGAGATCCACAATGAACTGAGCTCGAGCTGGCACGGTCCACGACGATTTCACCCTGACATTCGAACGCGGAGAAATGGGCTCAACTGCCCCGATGGCCGTTGCAGCGCTCGATAAGCTGAACGCAGATCCACTCGACGGCCCTGTTGATCGCGTGAAAACTGTACTCACGGTCGAATAGATCGCATCATCCAATGTAGTGACGAGTGGCTTCCAAAATTGACTGAAGCATTCCTCGGACAAAAGGATCCGGTGCCCATCTTGAAGAACACTTTCAAGAAGAGTGACAGCAGACTCAAGCTCAGACGAAACTCCGACTTCAACACAGTCCGGGGTGCGTGGGATCGACCACAAGGGGCTACAACCACGCAAGCAGCGACGGAGTTAGCAACAACAAAAAACCTTTCTACGGAGAAAAATCAGCTTGTGAAGCGTACCTTTTCCTGTATCTGTTCAGAGATCGCCTCCATGAACCGACCACGGCGCTCTCGATTTCTCCGATAAGAGTTGCAGTGAGTGTTCTGTACTCTCGTACCTGCCGCTCGAAAATCGTTCGACTGAAGAGTAGAGCCTCAGCGTCATTTTCTAATTCGGACACCGTCTTGTCCGAGGAACCAATATTCTCTTTGGGCTCGACCACGGAGGCATGCTCACTTTGTACGCCGTCATCTGTACCGCGACCAAACAGGCTCTTGACAGTCTTGGACCCCACTGAGTACGCGGCGGAGAAAGCGGCGGTCGGGCCAATCATGGCACCTGGACCAGCTATGGCTTGGCGAACTGCGACGGCTTCTTCACGTGCCATGATGTTGTCGGTCGCGGCCTTCGCAGCATTTGTAAGCAATGCTTTCGAGTGCTGAAGATGCATCTTGAGGATTTGCGCACGGGACTTGTCTGACTCGGCAACTTTCCGCATCAACTCGATGAAGAACGGGTTCTGATCCCATTGCTCGAGGACATTGACGACGTGCTGCGTAGCGTTCACGACTGTGAGGAATGCCGTGATCGGTTGCTGTCTCTCGATAAGTGTCTTGATATGGAGCTGTCGGGCGCGAGTAGCGCACTGTTGGTGGAAATCATCGAGCAACGCAAACAAAACTTGGGATATGTACACGTAACGATGCCCTTCGTTGCTGAAATGCGCGAAGCGACGACACATGAAGTCCAGTAGCGCGACGAACTCGACTGCCACCTGTGGGGCCTGGGTTGTCGAATTCCACGCGCCTTTCTGCGCTATGATTCTCTCCTCAAGTGTTTCCTTCGCGTATTCCACGTCAATATGAGTCCACGCGAACAACGTTTTTGTGTCTTCGGTGAGCGCATCCACGACACGGGGAAATCGCAACGGTTTCGACGCTGCGTAGGAATCATATCCGAACTCGTCGTCGACAATTTGCTCAAACAGCAATACTTCGTCAATCGTGTGACAGAATACGACTCGCTCCTGGAATACCCAAATGAGAACTGTGAGTGCATTTCATCATAAACACCACCAGCTCCAACTTTTTTTTGTGCGCACCGAGAGAATGACTGGCAAGTCCTTTCGTAGCTTCTTCATAGCAGTGAGAATCAGTCCGCGCAAGAAAAGTACCTCTGCATCAGCGCAGTCAAGCATATCTCGGTGTTTCTTGAGCTCTGGGGTGAGAATCGACGATAGGAACCGGCCGTGCGCTCGTGTCTGGTCGAGAATGTGGCTCAGCCACCACTCGGGCTTGGTGATGCAGTTCGTCTTGCTCTCTGCACGCTCAAAATGGAACTTGAACCGCATGCGAATGGGCTCGAGCACACACTCCATGGCCCAGAGTTCGTGGTTGGCTGTGGCGGTCTCGTCGCTCTTTTCCGGAGCCTTGGTTTGCGGATCCTCCGCCTGCAGCTGGCTCACGTGGAGCGTCAGCAAGTACGCAAACGCTCGCGCAATTCCCGCAAGCTTGACCTTCTACAATCCATGACAGCGACCACATTTGTTAGGTGGGAATGTCAACATTTTTCGAGAAAACCCCCAACGGGTGTTACCTCGGTGTCGAGCTCGTCTGTGGGCATCACGCGCGGCCACTCGACGCTCTCGAGCGCGGTCTGGAGCTTCTCGACCGCGTACGCCTTAATGCCGAGCGACAGCTCGTCGACGCGGCGCATCGCCTCGCTCTGTCCACATCACCACACTCTTCGATCAGTTCGATAGTTTGGGTTTTTCCTCTCTCGGTTCATCCATCTCCCGCACCCGCAAGACCGTGTACTCGCTCGGGATGGTCCCGACAAACGCCGCGAACGCGCGGAACGCGTCCAGCGCATCCGAAGTCGCCTCCACGGCGCGCTGCCTCGTCTCGTGGCTGCGGCGCTCGATCTCGAGCGCGGTCGTGAGGTACGACGTGCGCACTTCCAACGCCGCGAGTCGCTTCGCCGTCGGCGCCAGCAGCGCCTCGAGCCGCTCAAAATGGGCCTCAGCCCCACCAACGTAGGGCGCCAGCGCGTCCAGATCCTCGGTCGCGCGTTCCACGGCGTCCAGCTGCGCGCGCGTCTCGCTTATCGCCGCGCCGTCCTCGAGCGTCGCGAGTTCGGCGGTCGTGGCGGCTGTCTGCGCCTCCTGCTCGGCCAGCTGGCGCCGCAGCGCCGCGTGGAGATCACGGAGTGACTGGGAGACCTGCGCGGCGTCCCATGTGCCGTCGGCGCCGCGCGGGAGCGCCGCGAACACGCGCGCCGAGAGCGCGGCCATGTCGTCGTCGGTCGCCATGGTCGAAACTGAGAACAGACTTGACCCCTTCCCCCCTTGAAATACGGTATATTGTCGGGGTCGATGATATACCGTATTCAGAGATGGAATAGACGGTATTTGGGATATGGAAATACCGGTATTTGGGATTCGGAAATATTGGGATTGGGAGTGTGGCAGTTTTGGGCGATACTAAAATAGGTCAGAACTCACGTATCAAAACACGGTAGTATGTCGCTCCAACCCCTCCAGTGGGTCCAAACGACGACGGTCCTGGGTTCTCTCTCTCTCATCATGGGGGTAACACCGGGAGGTGGCGTGTCGCGTCGATTGTGCGGTGCTGTGACGAGTATGTGTGTGCGCGTTGTCCCGCAATCGTCGGACCGTGACCGAACCCAGTGGCTCTCTAGTACTATTATTATATTCCATGTCGCACACGACAGCCTCCGGTTCGAGATTGATGATACCACCAACAATCTGCTTCGCGAAAGTTTGCTACAGTATAGGAGCAGTGGTGCTTGGTGGGGATTCAGCAAGAGAGAACCAAGGAGGACCAAGGTAGGACTCGTAGGCGAGGACCCAACGGGTTGGGTTGCGGATCCTCGCGGGGCTTTTCGTCCATCCACCGGACTCGACCCACTGACTGACGAAGGGAGCATCCGGTTGTTGTACAGGACGGTATCCGTGCGAACGTCTGAACGTTGTGGGTGGAGGCGGGCTTTGCACCGCCCAGATTTTGTTTGACCGGCCCGACGACGAAACTTCAGAATTCCAAAACCAGGTGATCGGCGCTTGACCGTCGTCCACCCGCCATGACGCGACAGGCTCACCTTGTTTTAAAGTTTGCTGAGATGGGACATTTGCGAGTCCGCCATAACGCCTGGCGACCAAAGACACGGCACGCGCTGAGGCAAGTGTCGCGAGGCTTGTTTACTGTCATTCGCCGGAGCGCCCACGACGCGGCAGCATGGAGAGCGGGCGCACCAGTCGTCTGACTCCTTGAGGTGACGGCGCGTGTCCGGTACGGTGCTGTGGTGCTTAGTGGTGCTGACGGCCTCGCGCGCCGGCACCACCAGTCTGCTTGGCGCACCGCCGCTGCTGGGCCAGTGAGCCCGTGCACTCAGCGAATCGCTGTTTCACGCGCGAGTGGTTTTTCCAACGGCACGGCACGACACGAGCACCATGGCGACTCCACGAGCTTCGTATTTTGAGGTCCACACGGGCGGCGCGACGGAACTGGCCGACGAGATCAAGGTCCGCAACGCGCGCATGGGGGAGATGCAAGAGTCCATGACCACGGCCAAGCTGCCACGCGCGCTCGTCGTGCTGTTGGTCGTCGCGCTCATCACGGTCTCGTCGGCCGGCTTGATTCTCGGGTTTGGGCCCGTGTACTCGCTGCTGTTGGGCGAGAACCAGTGGCGCGAACTGTGTTCCGCCGCTGACGCCGCCGCGAATGTCGGCATGAGCTGCCCGGCACAGGAAGTGTACCTGCAGTACGTCTACTCGACGTCGTTCCTGTTCCTCAGCCTCGGCATGGCGTTTTTCGGAATCTTCCTCGACTTTGCCGGACCGCGCCTCAACTCGCTCATCGGCATGGCTATCTCAATTCTCGGTCTCTTGCTTTTCGCGTTCGGCGACTCGCACACGGACAAGGGATACGCGATCATTGCCGGGTACTCGCTGATCGCAGTTGGTGGCTACGCCATCTACACGTCGTCGTTCCAGTTCGCGCAGCTCTTCGAGCGCCAGGGCCTCATGTGCAGCTTCATCTCTGGCTTTTTCAACGCCTCCGGCTACATGTTTATGCTGCTCATGATCCACGGCATCACGCGCAAGACCTTCTTCTCGATCTACGCGTACGTTCACGGATTTCTATTCGATATGAGAAGCGCACCGAACTGATCTTTTTTGTTTTCCTTGTCCATAGTGGCGTCGTGCTCGTTTGTATGGCCTTGGCCTACGTGATCTACCCGCTCCACACGATCAAGAAACCGGCGTCGCACTACACACCGTCCGGCTTGCGGTGGCGCACGCCGATTTTCGTCAAGCCGCGAGGTCTCTGGATAGGTCTGCGCGCCCAACTTGTCCGACCGGATCTGTGGTACTTTGGTATGTTCTTCGGCTGGATCTCCATGATCTTTGCGTTCGCCGGTGGTGCGCTGCCGAGCATCATCCGGCGGCTCGGCGCCGACGTACCGTCCACGGCCGACGACTACGTCAACTACGTCACGCCCGTGATCTTCAACAGTTCGTTCATCTACACGCCGTTCGTCGGGTACGCGATCGACAAGTGGGGGTTCCGCCCGGCCATTCTCTTTACGGTGCTGGTCGTGCACTTGCTGCTGGGCTCGCTCATGGTCCACTCGCTGCACTTCCAGATCGTGTCGCTGTTCCTCTACGCGATCGCGCAGGCCGCGTTCTACTCGCTCCAGTTCGCCTACATCGTCAAGTGCTTCCCGACGGAAGTGTACGGCTCGCTCCAGGCCTTTCTCGCTGTCTGGTCCTTCAGCGTGAGCCTGCTCAACTACGCGTTCAACCCGTGGGTCCAGCACCACCTCGACGGCAACTACACGCCCGTGTTCTGCATCATGGCCGGGCCGCTCGTGCTTTTCTACTTTTTCATCGGACTCGTCAAGACCGGACTCGACAAGAGCGAGGAAAAGCTGCCCTCAAGCGCCGACGAGCCCGGGCAGGTCTAGAGCCCGGGGCCTATCGAATGTGTGTCTATGCGTGTGTCTGTACAGTATGAATGTGTGGGGCCACCGAGTGTAAACCATTTAAAAAAAAAAAAAACAATGGCATCCTTCACACTTGTAAAACGGAGAAGATCGGAGGCACGTCCTCGGGATCCAGCCGCGTTAGTTTACTGGATCGGTCTCCATCGTTTACTGGATTGGCGCTCCAGTTATCTGGGCCTTGTCCCTTATCCCCTTCCCCTGAGAACACCAGTCCCAGAAAAAGGTAGTTCCATATCGATATCACGACTTGTTCTGATACCGTCGTGGTGTCTCTTTGTCTCGGCCCCAACACACCACGTCCGGGGCTTGCGAGAAGATCACCACTCGATGGCCGATCGCCCACGTGGTGCGAGGAGCGCCACGCCCCACGGTCCGTGAGACCAGCTACCCGCGGGCTCTGCCTTCCCCGTCTTGGTCCGTGGAGCCCCCAGCGAGAGCCGACGACGCCAACGGTTTGGCGCTGTGAGGTGAGACCTTCCGTGGTCGCGTCGCCGCTCGTGGTCGCCACGTCCGGCGGGCTCATCCGGGGGCTTCGACCGCTCAGTGAACTCGCCAGCTCTTGTCCACGGAAGACCAATGACGCGACAGCCAGAAGCCGTACATCTTTTCGACGCCGTGTCTCGGCGCCCGCGACCACGTTCTTTGGGGTCGTTCTCGACAGTGCAGCTTGCGTTCATGGGCTTGCAGGTACAAACATACGCCACGGGAGTTTTCCACATATGCCTATTATGAGCTGGATCTCATGGGGTTTTGTGACATAGATCTTTGGGATTTTTTTTTTTGCTGGCGTACAGGTGGCTCGGCACATTCCAACCTGGATCGGTGACCCGCTGATCGGGATTGGCGCGTTGCCGATCGACATCGTATCGTGCAGATCGTCGAGATCTCTCGGGCATGTTGTGGTAGTTTCATCTATGAAGATTGTTCAACAGATCGGGTGCGTGGAGTAGTTTGGTGTGGCGAGGGCAAACTTCATCGCTGAATGGTTGATTGTTCAGGATACGCCTATATACTCCTCATGATCGCTATGTCTCGTCGTGGGGTTCGTGGGTGGTCAAAAAGTCCAGTCCCACCTCACGCTGTTGGGATTCAAGTGCGATTTACGGGTGCGTTGTCCAAGAGTGTGTCGACGTGATACTCGGCTCACTGAAAACCGTGCTAACATTCCTAGACACCGTTCGGCCGTTGAGCTGGGCTCATCAAGCAGCTGCGTCGACCCTTTCTCTGGTGGTACTTTGGTGGTTGCTTTGGCCGGATCTCAACCTTTTTTGGTTTCGCAACCATCGGTTACCAGTACGAAGACGGCGATAATGCGACGGCAACGGAATATGCCAATCTCCTCTTTCCGATCATCATGAATGACACGTTTATCTTTAGGCTATGTGATCGACAAGTCGGGATTCAAGCCTGTGTTCCTGGACTCGCTCGTACCGTTCACCTGGTATCGTGTCACTCCTTTTTGCGTACGAAAGTTGCATTGGAGCGTAGATGAATCAACTGGTCGGACGAATAGCGCGGGAGTCAAGTCGTGTTCACAGCTGTCGATCTACTCAAGGATGACACGCATCGCATAAATCGAGAAGTATCGTGTGCTTCCCAGGCGACGTGTACGGCTCGCTCCAAGTATGCCTGGCCAAGTGCTCGTCCCCGAAGGGACTGCTCAACTACATTTTCACGCCGTGGGTGCAGAATGGCCTCGACGGCGACTACGTCCCCGTGCTGCTCATCATGGCTTGTGTTTTTCCTTTTTCGTAGGATTTGTCGAGAAAGGAGTCGGACATTCACACACGTTCGCCGGCGATCGCCGGCCGAAACGTGTCACATCCCGAACACAGCTCGCTGTCCGAGGTACGCCATCCGCGATTTTGGTCTGACTATTCAAATGCAACAGCGGATATTTTTCGCTGATCGTTGCGGTCCCACCAAGGTCAGCGTGGACTCACAAACGTCGCGTGAGTCATGTTTTGCCTCGTCTATGCATGATAATCGCCATCGTCGTTGGGTTCGCGCTGTGCTGGCTTCACCCCCGTCGCGTGACGGGGCCTCCGCCGAATGACCACGACCCATACAGTGAGATCCGCAAGACGGAAGTGTATTGGTACTGTGGGTTTCCTACGCACAAAACAGCAACATGCCTGCGACTTGAGTGTTCCATGACTATAATACGCTCGATGGACGACTTGACGGATCGACATTACTGTTAATGTGCAACATACATTCAGACCATCACAAAATCGTCTCCCTTGCCGTCGTGGATGAGCTCTCCGTCCTCATCGTCACGGAGCGTGGTGTCCTCACACGCGTCCGCGACACGAGACTCCCTGTCTCTTGCAGAGATGCGCCGATCCTGTCTCGTGTTCACAGTCGACGTGGCGACGCCTGTTTCGTCCGACAGTGGCTCGGCCTCGTCGCCCGCCTTGAGCAGGAACGACTCACTGGATATCTGTGCCTCATTGACCACGATTGCGACTTCGCCGAGCCGCAGCACAGCCTGGAGGCCGACAATCATATCAATGTTCCACGTCACTCCGACGACTTTGCCAGCACTGTCGAACTGGAAAGTGCCGGTCGCAGGACACCGCAGGCGGCTGCCCAGTAACTTCCAGCGGATGTCGTTGTACTCACTGCGCAGCAAGTGTGGGAACACAAACTGTATCGTCATCATCGTCACGGTCATGTCGAGACGGATGGCCATATCGATGGACGTCGTAGCGTCGGCCTCGGGCAGCACTTCGTACCGATCCAGAACACAAGTGAGTCCGCCGTACAAAGTCGGGAACCGCCGCGTCTGCTCGAGAAAGAACGCGTGACCACGGGCGCTGTCGATGCGCACGTTCTCGTGGAACGACGACGTGACGTACGCGAGTTGCTCCTCGAGCAGCGGCAGTCGTCGTCGCGATGGCGAAGCAGGAGCCGACGATGGGGTGTCCACCGTGAGCCCATACCGGAAGAGTCGGAAATACTCGAGCGCCACGCGAACGGCGCCGTCGCGTGTGTTGACGCGTTCACGGAGCGTCTCGTGCTGGACGCGGAGCCGTGCGACTTGGAGGCGCAGTTCCTCGACCGTCTGCTCCAGCGCGATCGCCGCGACGCGTTGCTTGTCGCGGTATTTGGCTTGGTTACGGCGACACTGTTCACGGCGTCGCTCGGTCTTGGCGCGCTTCCGTTTGGGCCGCGCGGGCGCCGCCGGCTGTGGAGCCACGGCCGTCTCCATGGATGCTGGTGGAGGCGAAGAGGACATTTCCACTGGACCTCGTCGTCGTGGTGAGGCGACCCCTCGCGGATGAGGAGACCGCCTAGTACCGCCGAACGAGAGTCCCGACCGCTCGCTCTCGCCCTCTGTGGTCGCGGAGATGGAGCCGGCCACGGGGCGGCGCCGTGTGCGCATCGAGCCCGTCGAACTGGCTGTCCTACCGATCGGCGACGAGACCGGCGGCCGACTTGGACCGGCCGATGGCGGCCGACTTGCCGCCATGCTGGACTTGGTCGCAGTGGGTTAAGGTCTTTCGTCTTCGCGTGCGACGTGGGACTCGTTGAGCGATGGAGCGCGCCACGCTCGTACGCGTGGGCCGACAGAGTGTGGACAGCGCCGTCGGGCGTGAGACCGTTTGGATCTTTTTCCGTGGAAACGCGAAGCCGTGGTGGGCCATCAACGGCGCAACAGAACGAAAAAACGAGTGAGACCGTCCCTCCCAACGGGGTTACACCGTGGCGTAACCTGGCCAGCCGCCTGATTCGTTCGGCGCTGTTCGTTCCTTCCTCGGTGGTCTCACCTCCTGTGGGTTGCAAATGCCACGAAAGAACATTCGATCCGTGTTCAAGGGGAACATGTGTGTGTGTCTATGGTCCACCCACACAAAAGAGGATTCCACTGCTATCTTAGTACAGAACCTCCTCATGATTGGGCTCGAGTTCGTGCATTGTGTTCAATAGTGTATTTGGTGTCACGTCCGACACGGTGGTCTCACCCGGGAGAGCACTGAATCAACTCCATTCCAATTTACAGGGGTACACAATCTGCTGCAGTGTCAAATCAAAGCTGGACCGCGACGGCGGACCTACTTGTTTACGCCACTCGCGGGTGGGCTCACTTGTGTGTGGCTCCCACGTCACCACACGCACACACACACTGCGCGAGGACATGTTCACGTGGAGACCCCCGCCCCAAGCGATGCAGCATTTTGGTGTCGAAGGGGAGGTCTCGATCGACATGGCGCTCAGACGACCGCGAACCGGCCGCCACCTTCCACGAGCAGGTCGGACGCCGCCTGTTCGTTCCAGCCCGCTGGATCTGGTGGGTCCATCGCTGATGCGTGTCGTCCCCGCGGCGACCGTCCATCGCCCGCGTGGGTCCGTGAATCTTCGCCCGGGACCGAAATGTACGCGTCTTGCTCGATCTGTGCGTGCTGAAGCACGACCGCGGTCTCTTCGATGGTCAGCACGGTCTGGAGCGCCGCGACCCAGTCGAGGCTCCAGTTGACGTGGGAGACACGACCGTGGTCGTTGAACAAAAGCACGCTCGAGCCGGCGCACCGCAACTGCTGGCCCAGCAGTTTCCATCGAATCTGGTGGTGCTCGGCGCGCACGAGGTGCGGGAAGACGTGGCGAAGCGTGCGTGGTGAGACCGTCAGGTCGAGACGGAAGGTTACACGAACCGACTGGCCGTCGGGGGCTGGCTGCTCGACACGCAACGGCGTCGTTTCCACGGCACTAAACAGCGTCGCGAAGCGCCGAGCCTGCTCGAGAAAGACGGTGTGGCCGTGGGCGTCGCCGACACGAGCGTCCGGCTCAAACGTGGACGTGACAAACGCAACTTGGGATTCCAGCGACGGGAGCTGGCGCGCGGGCACCAGACTGAACGACGACTCGTCGTGGCCCACGTTGAGCCCAAAGCGGAACACGCCAAACAGATCGAGCACGAGATCGCGTGGGTTTGTACGCCGCGGCGTCGTAGGCGCACGGTGGAGTGTGTCGTGGCGCTGTTGGAGCTGCTCGATTTGGTCGCGGAGTTCCTCGACCGTGTCTTTTAATTGCATGGCCGATTTTTTTTGTTTGTTCCGGTAGCGCGCTTGGTTGACGCGGCACTGCTCTCGCCGCCGCTCAGTCTTGATACGGATACGTTTCTTTTTGGGAGCTGCAACGGTTTGGCCCGATGGATCGTCGGAGTGGGCTCCGCTGGTGGAGATTCCACTGGCGGCGTCGGAAGGTTGATTCGGCTGAAGCACACAGCTGAGCGAAAGCGACGACGCCATCAACGAGTCGTCGGATGTGGACCGCAGCACGCGTGTGCGCGGCGTCGGGGGATCAGTGAAAAATCTCAATGAAAGCGACTGCGAGTCGGCCGTCTGCGCGCGTGGCCGCCTCGCCACCGGCGCGGGCTCTTGCGGGTCGTCGTCGCCACTGACTTGGGCCAGGTGTGGCCGGGGCGCGTCCCACGACGGATGGCGTCTCATATCGTGTAATAGATCGGACGCACGGGAGACTTGCGCGGTTGATTATGACTCGCTGGTGGTATACACTGAACGTCGCGCAGACTCGTGAGCGATGGGGGTCGGCGTACGGGGAAGCTCGGTGCGGAGGAGGGAGGAGGCAGGCGCCCTTGCCGTCGGTGTCGGGTCGGGAGCCGATCTCACCCGCCGAGGCCTCGGTTCCTACAACGCTACAGTCTCTCACGGCTGCTCCTTCCTCTGGGGCAGCGGCGAGGGGGAACGAAATGCGAGTGTGAAGCAGCAGGAAGAAAGACTTTTCGTCCGACTTCGCAAAACACAAATATAAAAACTCCCTCGAACCTTGTTTCGCAGGGTATCCGATCACGTGAGACTGGGGCGACGATACATCAGTGTGCTGTCTCACGTTGTGGCTCTAAAACAGTTTATCTCGGACTCCAATCCACTTGATCAAGTGAGACCTATTGACCCACGGCTGGGAGATGGTCAGCTTGGGGGAAGGGGGACAAGTCCAGCGCGCATTTGGGGTGGTCGTGTCTTTGCACCACCGATCTTGCCGTGCGCAAGTGGGGCCGCTTTCCGGAAGCGCCTTCTGGCGCTCGCCTCGTCGCGTCGAGTAATCGATCGAAGTACACGCGGGGGTTTTTGCCGGGCCTGTACATGTTCGTGTACAAATCCTCCTCGTCGGCTGGAACAGTAAGTGGTGGGGATTGTTGAGTGAACATGCTCCCGAAAACGTTGGCGCCACTGCTCCAAGGTCGAGGCACACGTTACGGATGTGGGCAATAGCGCACCGATGTGTATGTAGCATAGACACACTTTTCAAAGAGAAAGAAGAAAGCACCAAAGAGCTCAGTCTGTGGGAGGGCAAGACGATTTTCTCCCCTCGCTTTTGTCGGAGCGGACACACACGCGTGGAACGAGGCTCGGTAACACGGCGTTTCCATTAAATCTTTGATCATATTCACGTGCCGAAGACTAAACTCTGCTGGAGTGCATTCATTGCGCTCAATACACTTGATTCACAACAACGACTACTAAACTCTAATCGGCGGACACCTAGGTACCTCTCTTTCTCTCTCCCCCCCTCATCTCCATCATCGATACCACAAAGCTTCACACGAGCGTCGCCAAGTGGGCGAACCGTTGGCCGGACAAGTAGCGATGACGCCCACGCGACCAGTCGGCTGATGAGGACGACTCGGCGTGGTGGCCGTGCAGAGTTCTCGGCTTTGGCGCCGCACCAGGTTCGGACCACACCGACTGGATCACCTCGACGGTCTCTTGGATGGTCAGAAGCTCCCCGAGCGCACTCAACACGTCGACCGTCCAGCTAATGTCGATAATCTGGCCGTTCGCGTCGAACACGGTCACTCCCAACACATCGCCCACGAGCCTCTGGCCGACCAACTTTTGCTGGAGTCTCCAGTTACTCGGCATGGCAAACAGCGGGAGCATCCGCTGGATCGTGTGCGTCGTGATCGTGAGCTCGACGCGAATCGATTGGTGGAGCGTCGTCGTCGAGCCGTCGGCGTGGGCGTCGTCGATCCGACACAGCAGCACCAACGGGTCGGCGAATACCTGGGACATATGCTCGAGTTGGTCCAGCATCGCCTGTCGTCCGAGTCCCTCACCTACGCGAACGTTTCCGTGGACGGCCGACGCGACAAACGCGAGCTGCTGGGTCCGTGAGGGGTGGCACTGCTCGCCGAGGGGCGCAAGCCCGTGTCGAAAGATATCAAAAAGCGCGACAAGCGTGTGCCGCGGGTTTGGAGGTGGCGGTGTCGACTGGCCTCGGAGACGCTGTCGCCGCGCCATGAGCTCGGTGACCTCGGCGCGGATGCGCTCGACCGACGCGACAAGTGCCGCGTCTCGTGCGATCTGCTTTTGCCGGTACCGCGCCTGGTTGACACGGCACTGCTCGCGTCGTCGAGGCGTCTTGAGGCGGATACGCTTTTTTGGCTGGTAGACCATGGAGCGGAGCTGGGGCGTAGGCCGCATCCAGGGAAGCCGTGGCGGCAGCGTGACCGCGTGGAGTACGTGGCGACCGACTCGTGGTTGGTCGCGCGCACATAGTGCGGTCGTGGCGACCAACGCGACGGGATGGTCGTGGCCTTGGTGTCCGCTGAGTTGACGCAAGTAGTTCGTGACCGGAGTATCACGGTCTCCAGCGACGAGCGTCAAGTGCTGGTTGTCGAGAACCTGTTCGTGGGCCATGCCGCCAAGACTACTAGAGTGTTGGATGGAGGCCCCGCGCGAACCGAGTAGTTTGACGAATGCCAGGTTGTCGAGGAGAACGCTCCACAGGTGGGGGGGGGGGAGACAGCGA
>JAADVT010000199.1:0-40160 GCA_023335895.1 Pythium rishiriense
AGAAAGGGAACTGCGACCTGTGAATAGTCTCGTCCCATATTGGCTTCGACAAGTCTGAAAGGCTCTGCATTCGACTGTTTTCTTCCACGATGAGCGGTTCCGGTGACCGCTTAGTATGGCGTCAAGACGCTTCCACGACGAAAGTGAGGGGGGGTTGACGATGAGAACGCACATCAACGTCGCGTGTTGGCAGGTGTGTCTTCCGCCATTGAGCGTGTGAAGCCACCGGGGCGCTTCTTAGCTTCTAGCGAGCGGTCGCGGTACCCAATCCCATGGGTTATCGTCGACGGCAAGTTCGACATTGCCGTCCCCATGGACGACTCGACCTCCGAGTTGCTCTTCTCTAAACGCCTACTGGATGAGCGATTTTTCTCGACGTACTCACACCGCACGTGGGTACTCTCG
This sequence comes from Pythium rishiriense, assembly GCA_023335895.1. Classification (NCBI taxonomy): domain Eukaryota; phylum Oomycota; class Peronosporomycetes; order Pythiales; family Pythiaceae; genus Pythium; species Pythium rishiriense. The sequence continues at coordinate 406 of JAADVT010000199.1, forward strand.
GCCGATCGAGTCCATTTCCAAAGCCGCGATTGGTGCAAATTCTTACGCCACGTAGCTCGTCACTTGGTGGAGCAGCTTGGGCTCCACGCCAAGACGAGCGTGAGCCCTGAGCTGCGCCAGCTTGTTTGCATCGGAGCTGGAGGTCGGCCGGGTCGGGTGATCCATCCTGCCGGAGTTCGGGCGATGGGGACAATGATTGTCGTTATCCCGGGCTACCAAGGCGGTGGGTGACGTGGTTGTTCACACCCGCACAGGAGCAAGCAAACGAGTGGAGCGTTGGTGTATAACTGAAGCTGATCCTTTCAGTGTGCGCTTTGGTGCGTTTTACCGCGATTGTGAAGTCGAGATCAAGCCGATCAGAAGCACGTACATGCTGCTGCTCCAGTACGACCTAGTGCTCCCAGATATGCTCCAGCTTCCAGTCTACGGGGCGAACCATGCACTATACGACGATTTCGCGGGATGGTTGGTAAAGTTTTTTGAACAACACTGGTGGGATACTCAACAGGACACCAACGCTCAACATAAGCCGAAGCTTGTCTACGTATTGCAAAACAAGTACAGGGCACCCACGTACTTGTTCGATAACTTGATCGAGAATGACAAGCGTGTAGCCACGAGCCTCGCAAAATTTTGCAATGACCGCCGGGATACGTTTCGACTCTATCTGTGTAAGCTCAAGTATGACGTCGGCGATGGCGGCGAGGAAGTGCTGATCAGTGCACCTTGGGTACCGGAGATATCAAACGACCCAGTCGATCCAGGGGTCTTCGTGCAGTCTGATGTCGATGGCACCTCAACGCACGAGCTGAGTGCGGACCTACTCACGGAGGTCGTGCCGGCTGGATTCTTTGCATCGCACAGCCAAGCATTGGTGTTTGACCACATTCACGTCACGACGGACGGGTACAGCGGCCACTTCACCAAATCGTACCGCTCAGCAGCGCTTGTGGTCTTCCCACTCAAGCTTTTATATCAAGCTCGGTGTGCAAGAGACCCCGACGAATCTCTCGAGTGGTGGGGGGTAGTGGCTGTCGTTGACAAGCCACATGCGCGACGAGCTGCCAAGGCATTCTTTGAGCTGGCGCACATCAAGAAGAGGGGACTGTGGCAATGTTTGTCTCCGGCTGCTGTGGACGGCTTGAACTTGGTGAGCTACAACCGCTTCAAGATCTCCTCGTTTGCTGCTCACGGATGGCATTCGAACCCAAGCTAAGGGGAATCGTTCAGTCTTTCGAGTGGCATGCGGTCGTGACAATGCTCAAACGCGTGTGTGATGCGTGGCAAGACCAGAATGACAAGTGCTGTCTCCCGCGCAACCGCATCAACCTCGTAGCATCAGTTTTGCACGGTGTTACGGATTCTGCTGCTATTGATGTCTTGCTCAGCGCTTTAGAAGTGAACCCGTGCTTGAACCAAGATTCGCCTGGGCCATGCTACTTCGTATACTTGACGACGCCAGAGGAATACGCCAGGATCCTTGTGGTGGCATCGCTTGCATCCCGACAAACCCTGATGCAGTGCGTGCAGTTTATAAACGAGCGCTTAGCCGTCAATATGTCTTATGTTACCACGGTAAGATGCCTCGATGCTGACGATAGGGCGAGAAACCGTGTGTGTTGGCCGTGCGAGAAGCTCAGATACTTCATGAGGTCGAACGAGCAGACTGTGGTGTTCAAGAAAGCCAAGTTCGACCCCCATGTTCGTGAGGTGATCGAGCATAACTTGTTGACTCGTCATTTAGATATCGCCGAGTCCACACCCGATGACGGCGATCACCCGCTAGTGATCGTGACGAATTCTTGTGAGAACAAGCTGAGCTTGGCTGGTCACGACGCAATCCGTAGACTAGACAAGCTGCTAACACGTCGCCCCAACCAGATTACCTCACTTGCAACCGAGGGTGAGTATGAGGCCTCACGTTCGGTGCGAAAATACCCGAGGGGCGAGACGACGCCCATTTATCCTTTCGGATCCGCAGATCGGACTACCCTGATGATCGCAACGCCCCTACTGGCGACAGAGGAATACTTTTCTTGGGCAAAAGACATAGCCCCTCGTTCCATGGATGTCTCGGATGTGCACGATGACATCGGGCGTACCGGCAACTTCGATGGAGGCAACCATAAAGTGGGCGAACCGTGGGAAGAAGACGCTACTAAAAGTGCAGACGAAGTCGCGTTTTCTCACGAGTGCGTTGACCCAGATGGGACGAGGACAAACGCGGTGCCTACATTGGTGGGCCAAAACGTGTCCATGGAGACGTGCTCCCCCACCCAAGCGGTGGAGTTGACGGAATGCCACGATGGGTCAACTGCGCGCGAACAATCGAATTGCGCAGAAATGCACGGTAACGGTGACGGCGAGAACGCTGATGGATCAGATGACAGCGACGACGGCGTTGTTATCTTAGGGACGTCATTGGCGTTGGCTCATCGAGTGCCATTGGCGCACTGGACGACGCTCCTCCAGTGCGACGTCGTGCCTGTGGTGGGCGACGGTTACTGCCTGTACCGTGCCTACCTCACTGCGACGTCGGCCGATGCCAACGCGGAAGTTGGCCACCGCGTACTGAAACTCAAGAACAAAGTGATGAAGATCGCACTCAAGTGTTTGGACGCTGAGGTCAGTACAGGCGAGCTCAACCCGAAGGCTGAAGCGAAGAACCTTAAGCTTGGAGTGAGTGAGACTGCAACCGAACAAGAGCTCGTGGCAGCGATTCGACGCCACTACAAAGCTGTTCTCAATCGAAAGTTCCTCGTACCGGTACCTGAGTCCCACTGGGGTCGGCCAGCACAAATCCGAGCTCTCGCAAGGATCGCGCAAGCTCCGATATATGTGATCAGCGAGTTTAATTCATCGTGGGATGTCCAGCTGTACACTTTCCAGAGCCAGGCGCCGTGCGGTCACGTCGAGGCGCTTTCTCCGAAAGAGGCCGAGCAACGCTTCCGCGAGATGCTGGCGACTGACAAAACTCCGATTGTATTTGTACACTCGCACAGCAAGGCCCACTATGACGCGCTGTTCCCGAGCAACCGCATGCACAAGCGACGTCGCCGCCAGTAAAACTCTGACGCCACTCGTAACTTGTGGCCTGGCGACCCCTGTGCGGCAAGTTTGGCAACAGTGTTTTTAACGTCATGAGTGATCCTGACAACTGCATCCTAGTTTGCGGATTTGCGATCTCCAAAGACCAAACCATGTCCATGAGGGATCTAAACTATTTTTCTGTGGCATCTCTCTCGGCCCGTACGACACGGACCAGACGTTGATGCCATTGGTCGCTAGGACTTGGAGCATGACCTGTGCGACCTTCCGCGAGATGCTCACAACAGAGCGCCGGTCCGTCGTCTTGCTGCTCAAGCACAGCTGGCCGAGCGACCATTTTGGACGCTTTCGATCGCTCTGTCCATGTTGTCAACTACTACATCGCACTGACATTCTGTTTGTCACATTTCTTCCACGCGGGTTTGGCCCGCCGGAGGGTCTGTCTCTCCTTCTACTCTACGAGCTGTGTGTTTCTACGGACATGGAGGATTGGGTGTTGTGTTTATGCGATGCCCGCACGTGCGTTCCGCGGAGACATCTCGATTTGCTGTTGCCGCTCGCGCTCCTGGGCCTCGACGTCTTGGAGCCGCTGCTGGTCGCGGACGAACGTGTCCAGCTCTTCCTGTGCCTCTGGGTGGAAATGGCACACGTCCTCAAAGATGAGCCGCCGCAGCGTATCCTTGTCGAGGCTCTTCTTCACGCCGTTCTCAATCTCGAACGAAAAATCAAACGGTTCTGTCGCCGTCACTTCCATCTCATCCTTGCGGTAGGCTGCGAGGAACGGGTGCGCGATCGCGTCGTCTACAGAGATACGCTTCCGTGGATCGAACTCGAGTAGCTTGGTGATCAGGTCCAGAGCCTCAGGCGGGGCGTTGGGACACACGCTGGAAAAAGGCTTCCGCGTGTGTTTGGTCTGCTTGAGCATCCATCGCTTGGCCTTGGCATTCGTAATAAAGCCCATGTCGTCAGGCGTGGCTGGCGAGCCCACGAGCTGCAGGATGAGGTTGAGCTGATGGACGTGGTCGTGGCCTGGGAAGAGGGGCTTGCGTGTGAACATCTCGACGAGAATGCAGCCGACCGACCAGACATCGATGGCAGGCGAGTACTTGCTCGCGAGCAGCAGCTCGGGCGACCGGTACCAGCGTGTGACAACGTACTCGGTGAGCGCCTGCTCCATGGTCTTCTCGCCCTCGGGCACGTCGATGCCCCGTGCGAGCCCGAAATCGCAGATCTTGACGAGGCAGTCACGGTTGATGAGAATGTTGGACGGCTTGATGTCGCGGTGGATGATCTTGGCCGAGTGGATGTACCGGAGTCCGCACAGCATCTGGTACGTGATATACGCGATATGGTCCGGGGAGAGCACCTCTTGCGAGTTGATCACACGGTGCAAGTCCGTTTCCATGAGGTCTGTCACGATGTACGTGTCCTCAAAAGTCTGCAGCGATGGTGGCCGCATGAGATCGATCACCGTGACCACGTTCGGGTGCGTCAGGTGGCGCATGAGCCGGATTTCACGCACGATGCGCTTGGCATCCACAAGATCGTCGAATGTCTTGGGGATGTTCTTGATCGCGACCGAATTGCCCGTGATCTGGTCGCTCGCAGCGATAACGACGCCGTACGCTCCGTGGCCAATGGCTCGAATGAGCTGGTACCGTGTGTACACGCGGAACTTGGTTGACGCCACCGTGAACGTATACATCTCTTGAGGAACGATTGCCTGGCTGGCTTGTGAGGACGATGCACTCGTGTCTTCCGATATTGTTGCCGTAGTCGGCGTTCCCGCCCTTCGTGAGGATGTCTTCTCCGAGGAGCGCTGTTTGGAGGACTCATCAGCGGCTCGATTGGATCCAGCGACGAGCGCCGACGATGACGACGAGCGCTTCTCCAGTTCCACTTTCTGCTTCGCCTCGGTCTCTTCGTGTAGAGCGAGTAACCGGTCGAAGCTCTTGCGGTGGCGTGGTGTACGCGCGACGTGAGTGACGGCGCCTTCCTCGTTCTCGGTCACCTCGAGCTCTTCGGTATAGGTCAAGAAACTAATGCTCAGCTGTATCCGGCCACACGAAAACTCGTCACTGCCTTCGAGATCCGTCGTGCTCATCGCGATTGAGCTGCGCTTGCTGGGCGACGACGATCCGCTCGAAGACGAGAAGATCTCGGGCTTTCGCAACTCGTACCACTTGGGGATTGCGCACGACGCCATCTCCTCCTCGGTACCCGTGGACAACACGAGATGCTGCGCGAGGTTGACCTTGGTACAGCCGATGAGCTCGTCACCGATCATACTCATCTGCCAGACCTCCACGAAGAGACACGTGCTCGTGCCGGGCACGGCGCCCGAGTACTGAAGGCTCAGCGTCTCGGCCCACAGTGGGTTGGGCCCCGTGCTCGTCTTACTCAGACTGGTCGAGTACACGCGACTCGATCCGTTCTGGAGCAGCGACTTGTGGGTCATGGCGGCTTTGAGCGTCAGGTGCGGGAACCCATTGAGTCCGATCACGACTTTGATATCGGCCGAGCTCGAGAGCAGCTTCTTCTTGCGCAGCTGCTGCCCACTAATACACACAACGCGGATCTCGCCGGGCGGACACGTCGCCAGGCTTTCTTCTTGTTCGTGGGGCAGCTCGAGCGACGGGCCTTCGGTCTGGACGGCAAACGCCACGGACGCCGCGACTTTGTCGGCGATGATGTTGATGTGCGAGATCCGGCCGTCGGCCTCGAAGCGCAGCTCGTGCTTCCACAGGTGGCGGAACTTGCGGCCGTTGGCGCTGTTCCGGACCGTCTCCCAGCCGGTCACGACCGCGAGGTCGCCGCTCCGGGCCATGTGCTCGATGCTGTACTGGGAAATGTCCATGCCCGCGTGCATGTCCGTGAAGTAGCACAGCGCGCCGGCGCGGCCGCGGTACTCACCCGCGACCGGTACGGACGGCGGGTAGTTGCTCGAGATCGTGACGTTGGGGTGGAGACACGGCAGCAAGTCGGCAAAGTTGCCCTTGCGGCTCTGGATCCAGCCCCAGGCGTCGTAAAACTGCACGAGATTGACCACAATCGGTGCGCCCAGTAGCGTGCGCGTGATCACACCCGGTGGCAGCAGCCGCCAGAGCGCGGCCGTCGCGAGCGTGGCCGACGCGGTCGACTTGTGCTTGGGCTTGGCGAGCTCCTTGTGCTGGTCCAGCGCGGCCGTGAGCAAGTGGAGCCACACGACGCGCTCGATCTCGGTCTCGACGGCCAAGTGGAGCGCGTGCTTGCGCTCGGCGACCGACACGGCGAGCCCGTGGGCGCGCCCGGCGTGCTCCTTGGCCACGGCCGTGACCGTCAGGTAGTGTTTCTTGTCGCCGACCGTGGGGTGGCTCGTCGGCTTGGCACTGGCCTTGGCGGGGCCGCTGTCGCTCGTCTTGGCCATGGAGGAGGAGGAGAAGGAGGAGGAGGAGGAGGACGCCACGTGGAACGTCGCGCTCCGCTGGCTCGCGGGCACGCTGCGGCGTGTGGTGTGCGGCGGCGACCCGACGGGCACGCGCACGCGGAGGCTCTTTTCGTCCTGGGCCTGCGCCTCGAGGTACTTGGCCTTGGACTCGTAGAAGCGCAGCCAGCGGCCGTCCACGGTCGCGTACAGCTCCTCCCAGCGCGGCAGCCAGTCGCCTTTACGGCGCACGTAGCCCTCCCACAGGATCGGTAGCAGCTTCATCGCGGCCTTGTCGCGTGCGAGCGTCTGCTTCATGGTCTCCTCCGAGATGGAGACCGACGAGTCGCCCGCCACGCGCACGGCCACGGCCTCGGGTGGCGCGGCCATGGCGGAGCGGAGAGGAGGAAATGGAGGAGAGGAGAGCGGAGGGGAGGAGAGGAGAGGAGGGCTGCGTCCGCCGTCCTCCTCCGCGGCGACGTGCTTGGAGTGGGGAGGCGATCGAACCCACCGCAGAGCGTTGTATCAGTTTCATCTTGCACTCACCACTTTGCAGAGGCGTGTATTGAAGTACTATACAGTACCCGTGTACCACACATATGGTACCGATTTCGTGTCCCGAATCGTGGGTCTCGAACAAGGGATTTGGTCGTGCGGATGATGGGGGGATTACCCAACTCTGCTAAAACCGATCTTTTCGCCAAGTTCTGAGAACGACCAACATGGCTACAGCCCATCCCCACAAGGTCTCGTTTCTGCGTCGTGGCGTGTCAGTTTGTTCGAGCAGACCAGCCACGCGGCGGATCTCCACAGACCTGAGAACGCGATTGCTTCTGCCGTTGGCTCGCGCTGGCTCTGGCACGGCGTCCCCACGAAGTGTGGCGGCCACGGACAAAGGCCCAAGTGTCGGCCTCGCGTCACGGCTGCAACGGACGGGAAGCGCCGTGCGATCTGCTCTATAGATGTATGGGTGTCACGCAGTTGCCTGCCGTGCTCCATGGACTCCGTGGAGCAAGTACACCTCCATGGCATGGAGGCGTACGGTATGTACGGTCGCAACATGGCGTGACAGAACGAAGTGTGATTGCCTGGGCGCTTGATCACGGTGCGCGTCGGGAATGTGGGACGTCCTGTCAGAGCGCGCGGCTGATGGCTCGGTCGGGGGGCTTCCCGCAGTCAGTCATAGCGAGCTTCCATGGCAAACGCGTCGTGACAGGCTGCGGGCCGTTCCATTCCGTACAAAATGGGCTCGGTCCGTTTCTTCAAGGAAGGTGCACCGAGGGCGCGCACCCAGCGTGGCGAATCCCGAACGCGTCTCCGAACCGACTGCATCCAAAGCGCTGCATGCATGGCAATGCGCCAGCTCCCAAAGTCGAAAGCGCTGGAATACCAAACGTACAGTTGCGACCATGGCTCCGGGTGTGGCACAGCACCGACCTCTTCCTATCACGACTGAGCTCCTCGATCGACGGAAATCCCTAGAAAGGCCACTCCTCGCGATCCTGTTCATCCAGCAGAGCGGATGAGTGGGCTCGATGGATTGTTGAGGTGCCTGTCAACGCCACGGAACGGAAGTCAACGAACGCCTTTCGATGCCGCGACGCCGTCGACCGACTCTGGACGATTCCAGACAGTGGCGGTCGGCGCCGCCGTCGCCTGCATTTACCAACGGTCCAGAGAAAGCGACCGAGTGCAGTCCGTTGGGTGGGTTTCTTCACGCCAACGCCACGTCCATGGGTGGGGTGTGTTGGCGTTGGGCGGGTCAGGTCCATGGCGGCGTTTGTTGGAAAGTGGGTGCTGGGCCACGCGTGGGCAGAAGCATCAGGTGCTGAGGAAAGTCGGAGGGGTTTTAAGCCAATCAGCAATTGAAACTGGACGGATCCACGCCGTTTCATTGGCTGGGGCTAAAAGCCACAACCCGCGATCCAACGAGATCTTGGAGGGTCGGAGGGATAGGTCAGGAGTAGGGGATGCTGCGACCCTCCGTCTGAGTACGAATGGCTGGGCTTCCTTCCTGTTTCTCATAATTCGGTATCATCATTTTATTTCATATACTGTTTTATGTAGGTTTTTAGATGTGTAAACGTTAAAAATGAGCATCTAGATCACTATATTATATAATCTCAGAGGTCTCTGAAGAGCAGTCCTCCCCATCCCATTCTCGTCCGCGGTGAATAATCGAACCCTTTTCTTCGCGGGTGGCACCTGGCGAAGAGTGCTGATGGTTGCTCGTGACTGCGGTGGGTCTTGGCCGTGATGGAAGCGTCATCTGTGTCGGCCGGCGGCGCTCCTCCTCCTCGTCCGCTCCACCTCCTCCGAAGAGCGTGAGTGCGCCTCCCCTCCGCTCCGCTTCTGCTCTCCCCCCTCCTCCTCCTCTTCCTCTGCTTTTGATGCAAGTCTCTGCTCCCTCCCCCCCATGGCCATCTCCGCTGTCACAGCTCTCGTGTGCAAGCGAATCACTTTGCAACTTTCGCCTCCCTTTCGAGGAACGCGACGCGGCCCGCCCCCTGCGTACCAGTGGAGCCACCCTACCTACCCACGGCGCTTGAGGTATGTGCTCCGTCCCATGCCACGCTACGCTCGCTCTGTGTATATGCCCCCTCCGCTCCGCCGTGTGAATGGCTGCGAAAACTGCGAACCGCCGTTGGCGGTCCGGGCGACCGCTCAGAGCTGGAGGAGGGGAGGGGAAAAGCGGAGCAGCGCCGCATCCGCTCGCGTCGTCGCCGTCTCGCTGACCTTCTCTCATGCGGAACTTGAACAGAAACTCGACCCTGTCTGTAACCCCACGGCGCGACGCGACTCGCCGCTGCCCGCCCACGGCCGTTCGCCCCCTCCACTCGCCAAGCCACTCGCGCATTTGCCGCCATGACGGTCGCCTCGTCGCTCCCCGCTCCGCTCCCCTCGCGCGCCGCCAAGCGCGCGCCGCCGCCCGAGTCGCCGCCCTCGCTCGCCGCGTTCCTCTCGCCGCGCGACAAGCTCCTGGACGCCGCGTCGTCGGCCAGCACGACGCGCTCGAGCTCGGTCGGCTCGAGCCACGACTGCCGCTCGGACTGCGGCCACGATCTCCTCTGGGACGAGCTCTCGTCGACGAGCTCGAGCGGCGACCACGACCTCGACGGTGAGCGATCACCGCCCCACGTAGGGACGAGCCCACGCGGCACGGAAGCCGGAGCGGTCCGCTGGAACGAGCCACGTGACGCGCCACGCCGCCACAACTTTGGCCATGCGGTGGCCGGCACCGCGCCACCTGCGCGCCCCCACAGCGCCAGCTGGAGCCGCCCGGCAGCCGCCGCCACGGGCACTCGCCGCGCGAGCGTGAGCGCGCCCGTGGTGATCCCTTCGCACACTTCCAATTCGACGCCGATGCCCGCGTACTCTCACCATCCATCGCCCCACGCACACCACCACCAGGCCATGCACCACCGCCACACGGGCTCGACTCTGGCGCGCCCGACGTCTGCCGGCAAGGACGCGGCCCACCCGGTCGGCTCGCCGCTGCAGCTCACGCCCGTGCACCTCGCAGCGCTCGCGAGCTCGCCGACGAACCCGACGTTCGCGCCGCGGCTCCGCCCCGTCGTCCACGCCATCAACATTGGCCCGCCCACCGAGTACGACTTCCGCAACACGAACGGGCTCATGAAGTGCCTCAACTCGATCACGCAGGTGCCGAGCCCCGAGGAGCTAAGCGCCAAGCACCTCGTGATCAACGAGCTCCAACGCGTCGTCGACGCGTGGATGCGGCTGACGTTCCCAGACGAACAAGAGGCGACCGCCACGTTGCTGCTGGGCGGCAGCTGGCACTTGAAAGTCGGCATGTCGGACTCGGACCTGGACGTGGTCGTGCTGCTGCCCAAGTTTGTGACCTCGGAGATCTTCTTTTCGTCGCTCCACGAACACCTCAAGGCCAAGCCCTCCGTGTCGAAACTCGTCGCCATGAACAAAGCGACCGTGCCGATCCTTGCGTTCCAGCTCAACCAGGTCCGCATCGATTTGCTCTTTGCCCGCTTCACGCAAAACGTGGTCCCAAAGAACCTCCCGATCCATAGCGACCAGATTCTTGCGGGCATGGACACGACGTCGATCCGCTCGCTCTCGGTTCCGCGGGTCGCGTCCCTCATTCTGGAGCTCGTGCCGAACGATAGCTCCTTCCGCTCGTGTCTTCGCATCATTCGCCTGTGGGCCAAGCGTCGCGGCATCTATTCGAACAAAGCTGGTTTCCTCGGCGGCATCTCGTGGACGATCCTCGTCGCGTTCGTCTGCCAAATGTTCCCGAAGGCCACCATCTCGTCGGTCATCCACCGTTTCTTTTCGATCTTGTCGACCTGGAACTGGCCGACCCCCATCCTCTTGGCCAAGCCCTATGAATGCAACGGCGTCGACAGCAGCCTGCAGTGGTGCCCCCAGAAGAACCACCACGACCGGGGCCATGTCATGCCGATCATCACGCCGGGCTTCCCCGCAGTCAACTCGGCGGTGAACGTGAACGCGTCCACGCTGCGGATCCTCAAGGAAGAGTTTGCGCGCGGCAAGGTCATCATGGATGACATGCTTAGCAAGGGGCTGAGTAGCCCCGCCGTCTGGCAAAAGCTGTTTGCGCCGTCCGAGTTCCTGGTCCAGTATGACCACTATGTGGTCGTGGAAGTCGAAGCGAGCAATGACGACGAGCTGACCGAGTGGTCCAACTTTGTCGCGAGCCGCACACGCAAGCTGGTCGAGACGCTGCATCACACGTCCCCGATCCAGGACGTCCACCCGTTCCCGGAGCTCATCAAAACTGCCCCAAGTGAGTCATCGTCGAGTGGCTACTACTTCATTGGCTTCAAGCTCCAGGCTCCCGAGTCGCCAGGCGGCCGGATGCGACGGAATGGGTCGACGTCCGCACCCCCTGTGCGATCGGAGGACGCAGTGCGAGACATTGTGGGCTCGGCGATGCGCTACTTCACGGCCACCGAGCTCGACAAGTGCCCCGAGCGCCGTGCCGGGATGTCGGCCACGATCGACTACCGCAAGTGGCAAGATCTACCCGAGTCGGTGTTCCCGCAAGGCCGAACAGTTGCCGCAGGGGAGCGCGCTCGGCATATTCTGAGCCGCGCACACACAACCCACGTCGCCCATGGGTTTACTCGGTGACCACATGACGTTGCGATCTGCTATACCTCAAAAGAGAAACAGTATTTAGGAATTGTCACGATAGAACAAACGCCACATGCAAGAAAAGCAAATAAAGACACCCAAAGGTATACCATGTCATTTCGTGTGCAATCACGTACTACGTAGTACTGCTGGATAAGCCCGACACTGCAACAGGAACAATGGTGATTCGTGCCGATGGTGGACCATCGACGTGGAGGGGGGTCCACTTCGCGTCAAAATTCGTGTTGGTAGCGGAGGTCGTCTCTTCGAATGTAAATCCAATAAATAGCCGCGATCTATCGCAATTGATACTCCCACATCGAACGGAGTGATGCCTTGAGCCCGAAGCGATGCCTATACATCTTCGATCGAGCGCTTCCGCGCGTTGACTCCGGTAGCATTTTCCTTGTTGCTGGAGACCTTCACTAAGGGATCTTGCAGGTCATCATCGAAATCGAGATCAGCGAAGTCAGAGAAGTCGTTCAGGTCGTCGTCAGTCATTCCACCTGTCTTGATTGGCGCCATTTCCGACCGATCCTTGGACACATTATCCGGCAAGGGCACTGCTGGAGCAGGAGCAGCAGCAATCTGCACTGAGGCTGACGTAGAGGTGAGCTCGCTTGGAGTATTCACTGCTTTGGCGGCTGCCGTTTGCTTTGCACCAGCTGACTTCCCCGGACTCTTTTTCCCAGCTGCCTTTGTATTCTTCGGTGCGGCGGCTTTCGGAGTCGTCGCTTTCTTTGACCCATTAGAAGGGCTTTTCTTTCCTGCTGCCTTGGCACCGCCCTTGGAAGAGCTGGTCTTTGCAGCCGCCTTTGTGGGTGCGGCAGGAGTTGTCGGCGCAGTGACAGGAGGTTGTGAGCCATTCGGCAAGTTGATTCCAGAGGTAGTCGACGTAGGCAAAGCTTGAGATACGGCAGGAACACTCATCGCGTTTCGTGACGGATCATTCAACTCGGCAAGGTTCTGCGAGCGCATTTGCTGTGGAGCTCCGGGAGGTGATGGGCCAAGGTTGTGAGGACTCACCTTTCTCACAATTGGCACCACTGTACTCTGGATGAAACGCTCGATAGACTCCAGAACTTCAAGCGGGCGGGGCTGGACACCAGAAGGGGTTTCCGACAAGATCGAGCAAGCCAAGGCAATATTATGCTTGACGTTCTCGGCCTTGGCACCTTGTGCGGAGTTCGCTGGTGCACTGTGCTGGGACAGCGCTTGGTGGGCCACGTATAAAGGGCGAAGGTACGATTCACTCAAGTAGCGCACTTTTTCCCAGTAGAGATGAGGGTTCACGACTCCTTGAGGAGTTGTGGGTGGCTGTGAAGGGGGGTACTGGGGCTGGCCATATTGGCCTGGCTGGTGGGTTGCTCGTGACGTCGCTCGATCTCTCGCACGTTGCGCTTCCGCTTCAGCGCTCACATTCGGAGGAACGACACTAGACGTTTGTCGAGGAGAGGCATTGTAGTATCCACTCGGGATGCCTGCAGAGGTGGGTGGCATGTTGGTTGTCGGGCCCACAACTCCCGGGTTCTGCCTCGCGTTGAGCTGCACTTCCAGCTGAGCTAGACGACGCTGGTACTGAATGACGGTCTTGTGCTGAGTCCACAGCAAATCCACGAGGCCGTTCCTGTCCAGGCGTTGAAACTGAGCGACGAAATCGGGAGGCGCTGAAGTCAGACTCGGCTGAGCAGGCATTCTCTGGCCCGGGTACGCTTGTTGCGACGTGAGCTCGCTCTGTGGATCGCTCTTCATACCAGATGATTGAGGCATTCCTTGAGCTTGCGCTGTGTAGCCCGGTGCGGCCGCTCCGAACTGAGGGTGTCGGCCTTGCGCAGGTAGAGCTTGAGCACCATATTGCTGTGGAGCACGAGCAGCCTCGTACGATTGCATGGGGCTCTGTCCCGACAGCAATGACATGAACGAGCCCTGAGACGGCGTTGAAGCTCTCTGTGTGACATCCACTCCTGCTGACACCGGGGTCTGGCCTTGTTTATACGCAGCGGCGCTAGCTTGTTGGAGCGCGGATTGAGTCATTCCATTGGCGTTCGAGACAGGGACAGTCGGTGCGTTCGACGAAGGAGGCATGCCAACTCCGGGGACGTAAAGCGACGATTGCAAACCCACAGTACCATTCGCGAGCTCCGCTTGCATCAAGCTGTGAATCTGCTGGTTCATCAGATTCACGTACTCGGCCTGCATACAGAGATACGAACTTAATCAGTTTTCGCCATTTTTGTGCACGCAAAATGAGCAGTAACGTACACGAGTGGCGACGCGTCGGCAAATGTCAATCTCGATACTCGTTGCAAGCCGCCGGACCACGGTGTCATCCTGGTTGCGGTGAGTCATCTGCAACTGGCGGTAACTATGAAGAATAATCATACCACGTCAGTTCGTTCATCCAAAAAGCAAGGCTTGAACAGAAATACGTACATCCGCTGAAGGTACTGTTTGCGGAGTTCCGTATCCTGGGAGGGAGGAAGCTCGTGCTGCGGGGCCGTCGGCGCGTTTTCGCTAATTGTCGGGTATTGCTGGTTCGGTGGAGCAGGTGGTGGCGTCGACGCTGTCGGGGCCGTCGTGTCTGGCGCTGATACAGTGCCTGGAACGCTGGTTGGTGTCGTGGAGCTGCCACTACTGCGAGCAGGGCTGGCCTTGCGCGACTTGGCCGGGTCGGCCTTGGTCCGCACGCGAGGGCTCGGCTTCTTGGCCGTCTCACCTTCCGCGGCGGGGGCTTTCTTTTTCGTCTGCTTCGCCTTCTTCGTGGTGTTTGGGCCGGCGGTGCTCACTTTGTCCTCGCCCATGGGCGTGAGCGTGCCCGTCGACTTGATGAGCTGTGCGTTCATGCCATAGTTGGTCGTGGTCGGCGTCATCGCCGACGACGTCATCAGTGCCGCCGCCGACGCCGCAGCCGCCGCGTTCACCGTCGGCGGAGCGGCGTCCTGCGCGTCGTTGGCTCCAGTGGCCATCGCGAACGCCGACGGCGCGTGGGTCGGCGCGTCGGGCGCCGTCGCGGCCACGGTCGACATGGGCTTCTCAGACTCGGAGGTGGTCTCGGTCGGCTTGGTCCCTGTCGCGAATCCTACGTCCGGTCCCGGAGACGCGGTCGTCTCAAAAGTTGTCGCCGCGTCGGCAACGGCGCGCGCCGGTGGCTTGACAGGCGACACGGGGGGAGGGGGAACAGTCTCCTCGACGGGCGTCGCGTCCATTCACAAACACGAGTGGCCTTGGAAAATCCCAACCTTCGATGGAGCCGAATGGATGGAGAGGATGGGGATGGTCGCGCGGGGGCTTGCTTGTTTCTTTCCCCCTCGGGGTCGCGTTCCTTCTCTTTTTTTGGGGGGCCGAGGTTTCCCCTGTTGCCGTTGGCGCCGTCGCTGGGTGAATGGACGGCTTTGGGTGGGTTGCTGTTCTCTGTTGCCGTGGCTCGAGGAGCTTTTTTCCTCCCCCCCAAGGTTGGAGACCATCACTCTGCTCGCACTTCCATGAAATGGATTTTTTTGAATGCTTGGATTGAGGTTTTAGAAAGAAAAACCTCACGATCAGTCGCCAGTTCAAGCGTTTGCGATCAAGATGGTTGGCGGAAATGGAATCTGATTTGAGGTTTTTTAGGCCAATCAAGATACACCACAGCGATGTGTGACAACTGTAGGGCTGAGAGATGTGAGGATGCGAGAAGAAAAACACCGTGGCATCCGATGGGAGCTGATGAGGCGAGGAACCGGCGAGCGGCGATCCGGTGAGGGGTCATCCCCCGTGTTTGTGCCCTCCGTTCGGTCCAAAATGCCCACCTTGGAGGAGAAAAAGAGGAAGAACTTGTGGTCTCGGGGGGCTGATGTGGCCAGACAGAAAGACGCTCTCTGTTTGTATCGCCCCACCGAATCGTCTCGTCCGTGCGTCTTTCCTGCGTCCCCGTGGACCTCTCCGCGGGATGGCGTCCCGCGCGCATAGAGAGAGCAGCCCAGCCCAGGATGTGCATGACGACCCGAAAAGAATGGTTTCAAGCGTCAGGAGGACTGACGCCCCGCCACGTCAAGTGGTCCCGCCCGCCGAGTACTATGGACGAGACGTCATGAGTGGATCTGTTCAGATGGCTTCATGGTTCAGCTGGCGTGCGCGGTGCGTCCCGTCCCAGATCGAGCTTTGGCCGGGCCGCCAGCCGGCGTCGCAGCTCCTGTCGCGCGTGGAGCGCGTCGAGGCGCACGGCCTCGAGCGACGGCAGTGGCACGCTGGGCGTTGTGATCTGGATGTCCTTGCCAAACGAGAGTACGGCGGTCGGAGGTGCTGCCGTCGCGGACGGCGCCTTGTAGAACCGCCGCGCAAACACCACGAATGGCCCCGACGACGCCGTGGTCTCCTGGACAAACGCGCGCCACTCGTTCTGGTAATAAAGATTTTCCTGCATGGACGGGGTCGTGAAGAGCGCTTCGGCGGGTGAACGCGTCGCAAAGTAGCTGAGCTCCGAGGTTTGCCGGACAAGAAGGTCTTGGAACCGCTGGCGCTGGCCGCGGCTGCAGCGTAGCAGCTCCCATACAACATCGTTCTCCACAAACAGCTCTGCCTGCGCTGATCCGTCGTCAACGATGCCGCGCAACGAGCAGCTCAGGAAAGTCTTTTCCTCGAAAGCTGGCGCGTCCAGAGCAATTTGCTTCCACGAACAGTTCCGTTGGTGACCAAAAGCACCAGCGTCGTCCGCCAAGACGTTCGCATGGACCCACGACTGCTGCCGCTTCAGTAGCGTCAGTGGCTGCTTGCACTGGCTGCAACGGCGCTTGATCACTGCATAACTCAGGTGTGCCAAGGCAATCACGAAGCGCTTGATGGTGCGATCGATTCGATGTGACTTGTAGAGTGCGTTGAGGTGCTCTGTTGGTATTTGGGAAAACACGCGTGAGTCGCTCACGACTTGATCGGCGGTCATTTCAACGACTCGGCGAGCAGTGGTGCAGTGCGTCCATGTGAGATAAGGTTTAAACGTAGCGCGGGCGATGAAGCACTGGAGCTTCGATATTTCCACAACTATCCCAGGCTGAAGAGCACTCATCGCACCAAAGGCGTCTGTGTCTAGTGTGATAAAGACTGATTCAGGAGAATACAAATCTCGGACCGTGAGTTGACACATCCGGGATCCACAGGCTTTTGACTGACTCGTCGCGTTGTGAGCTGATTTCACTGGAGTAGTGGGCTTGAAATACAGGCGTCTCTCCTTCACTACACCAACGATATTGATGAGCCTCGCCGCATGTGGGTCCCCTCCAATACCTGACATCGGCATTAAGGTATGCTCAGCTCCGTCTTCATCGCGCTCAACCACGAAAAGATCGCGCACTTGGGACACAACGTGTGACTTGCTTGCGAACTCTTCCAGTGATGCCACACATCGGCGAACGTCATCACTGACTCTAACATGCAATGCTTCAACGAGGCACTGTGATGGCTCAGTTGGAGAGAGTACAACATGCACGACGGATCCGGAAAGGTCCATGACGTAAGATACGGTCTTGATACCTTGATCAGGTGGGATCGCCCTTTCCATCACAAATGCCTTCTTGGGTATCCGTGATGTCACTTCGCTTGGCTTGGTCAATGTGGCGTCGGATGATTTTGGGTTCATTTTCAACCAGTGCTGAACAAGTTCCGCGTTTCCGTCGTCCCCTTTAGGTTGAGCTGAAGCATTCACTCGAGTGCCGCTGAACTTGAACCACGCGCCCTTCCGGATAAACCAACCTTCGCATTCTGCACTCATCATCATATTGACACCATGTGCAGAGCTCCAGTCTACGCGCGATTTCTCATCATTGTCGCACTGAAATCCAATACCTTGGATTTGCCGGAATTCACGTAGATTCCTCTTCAAGTTCACTCGTCGTTTCCAGGGACCGATGTACGTCACGTACACAATCACAGCACCTTGTTGACAAGTTTCACTTGATTCGTTGACGCGCCGACACGAAGGGTTTGAGCATAGGGAGAGTCGTTGCATGTCACGAAGTGACACACGGAATGAGACCTCAAGTCCGTGATCCTTTGCGTGCACCTCTGACTTGACTTCGCGAGATTCTACGATAACGTCGAAGTTCTTCATGACGTAAATTGCACATCCAGAGTCGATGTTCACAGTCGGAGTAACTTCGACACTAAGGAAGACAGGCACACTTGCTGTCTCGTCCACGAACTCCATATCACTGGTCTCGTTGCACCCTCTCAGAGCGCCTAGAACGCACACCCCTCGCAGCTTGTGCCCTTCAATCTCAAGTGGCCACTCAATGGATTCTCCTTGATCGACAGCATGCGAGATTTTCTCACGGGCAATGCTTTCGAGCGCAAATGTGATGTCTCGCAAAGTTAGCACAGTGTGATTGACGAAGTCGAATGAAACCGTGCCGTCGATAACGCTTGGGCAATCGTCATCACCGTCACCATGCGTATTCAAAAACCGTTGGGCCAGCGTACGCGGCGATTTCGAACGACTAGCAGATGAAGCTGAAAATGCGTCTTGCCCAATAGCCAACGTTGCTGCTCGGCGACGAAGACAAGTGAAGGCGACGCTACCGATCCCGCTCTTGTCGGTGCTGAACCGGAATTTGTGAACTAGTACTTCCAGCAAATCGAGCCACCACATTGAGACAGCTAATGGTTGTGCACCAAAGTCGCCAAATTGTGACCACTTTTTGTGAAGACGCTTCCTGTTGTCACCTGGTCGATGAACTGTTGCCTCGCTTGTCGCCGGCGCGTGCGCGATGACGCGAACATGGCTGCGTGCGCACAGTCCTACGACTAGTCGTCGCTGACCACGAGCTATGCGCCAACTGAGAAAGTGCGCTTGATAGACAGAGATGCGTGCACCAACACGAAGATGCTGTTTGATGTCCGACCAAGGGTAATGAAAGAGCGCCACGACGACCGGAATTTCGCTATCCAGCATCACGCATTCGTCCCAAATTATAGACGTAACGACACCATCGAAATCAAATACCTTTCCCGGAGCAAAATCACACTGTCGATCCAGTAGCTGACTGGCGGGAGAATAGATCTCGTTAGATGTTCTCCACACTAGCAAACTCGAGTTTCCTTCACGCACGGAGTTGTTGAATGAAGCCTGTAGTAGAAACATTTCACTTTCCGAAGAGTATACCTTCTTGAGATTGGTGAGTAAAACCATCAAGCACGGCCAGAGAAACGGATACCACGCGACCGCATTCACGCCCGCAAGAAGGACGTTCACAATCGACCTTGCACCACCGTTTCCACGATCCTCGATTTCCACAAAGTAATGGGAGCTGGACGCGTCTTCTTGCACCGATATGGGGCTAATACTTGTAAGACGACCGACGACTGTATGCACTTTCCGCTTTTTGCCTGCGGCCTCTTGGCGTGGCGAGGTACCGAGAACACTCTCCCACGTTCTCCATCCAGTGTACAATGGCGGATCACTGACATTATTGTTTGTCCGAACGATCTCCAACGCTTCCGCAACAGTCAGGCGGGAGCAGCCGCGCGGTTGGTGGAGCAGCGTAGGGTCACCGTGTACTTCCATGACGAGACGCGCGCCTTCAGGCCCGTTGAATCGCAACACTGTCCATGACTTCACCAGCACGAGTCCGTCGAGTAACTCGAGCGACGGATAGACGATATGTACTCGAATTCTCTGGGCTGCGTCACACAGACATAGCGCTCCATGGCCACGTCGGGGTCCATTCGGCTCGTGCTCATGGCGGACAAACCCAGTGACCCACACACGCGTGGACGAGAACGAGACGGCGTTGGCCGGTGGTGGTGGTGGTGCAGGACTTGAGTTGCCTTGTTCCGTGCGCGGCCGCTTGAGCGACTGCCGCGTGGTCTGCCGTGGCTGCGGCGAAATGTCGTGGCATTCGATGTGGCGTCCGTCGTCCAAATCCGCGGCGTCGCCGCCAACGAGCAAGCGCACGAGCTGCGTCACCGAAAGCATCGCGACGTCGTCGCCGCCGTGCTGGTCGAGCCTGCGAACAGTCAGTCGCCGAGAAATTGGTACGTGAGCCGTCTACCACCATGTGGCTGTCACCCCCAAATCCACACAGCGGTTCTCACCATCGCGTGCGCTCACGCTGCAGCGCCAGTTTGACTGCATCTCGCCACATGTCCATTTCACCGTGGCGTTGGGTTTCCCCACACAAGTGGATGTACTGTTGTATCCTCCAACAAAAGACCGTCTTCTAATCCAAACTGCAACTTGTGTTTGCCCCCATCATCAATATGCAACCTCACAAAGGGAAACAATCCCGCCATGACAACACCATGCCAATGCACGCGCCTTCCCCGCAACTCTGGACGCGTCTGGCGCCATAGCATCTATCGCCGGCCTCCGATATATGTGCGTGGCTGGTGCGCCGTTGTTTTGCCGCGTCACGGCACCGATTTTAGAACTTCGTCGCACGGCAACGTCGCAACGCGTTCGTGCCGTGGCCGTGCAAAATCTCACGCCGCTGTCGGCCAACCCGAAGGAGTGACCCATTTCTGTGCCCGTCGCTCACCGATTTCTCCGAGCAGGATACACTCGCGCTGGGGAGGGTCGGGCCGCGCGCTCTATTTCCGGAACTGGTGAACCGAATTGAATTATCCTATCGCGGCGGGGCGAAGCGCAGTTACAACGGGTGTCGCTCCCGCGAACCGCATCGATAACAGCGCCGGCGGAGGCTGCGTACGAGGAACGCCACGCGCGATCGGCGAGGAGCAGGAAAGAGGCGTGCATGGACCGTGAGTATGAGCGATGAACCCACCACCACAAGATCTTTTGTTGCCGGCCTCATCAAGCGTGGGCGACGTTGGGCTCTCCCAACCACGCGGACCGCACTCTTCCCATCTTCTTCCTATTGAAGGTAAGGAACTGCGGGCGTGATCGCCGCACAGGTTGATTGCGGTTCTGACGTTGCTGTCGAGTACGACTAGAGATCCGTCGAAGCATGAAGACAGACCAACTCGTTTCCTCAGCGCCGATCGTGTCAACCCAACTGGAAGTTGCCCAGGATGGCAACCCAGATATTTCAAACATGATACGGGTCAAGACTGACTCAAGTCGGGTTGCCGATGAGCCGGACACACCGCTCGTAGATTCCTGTGCGCCCCAAGCGCAGCAAGCAGATACCGAGCTCCCTCCACTTGACGTAACAGCGCCCAGAGCTTTTCTCCCTCCACATCTTGCAGACCAGCTCAAGGAAGTCGCGGTCCCACACACAGACGAGGAGCAGCTTGCAAATGCAATCTTACGGCGCAAGAACCGGACAAGTTCGAGGTCGGGTCGATTACGGCGCCGGGTCTCTAGTCTACTCAGGGTGGCAGGAATCAACGTGCTGGACGACGATGAAGAGCATGTGAAGGGCCTCTGGGACGTGTTTGATGTTGATGGAGACGGTACTATCGATTTTGCGGAGTTTAGTCGTTACACGTGCGATTTGATCGAGTTGCAGAAGAAGAAAAAGACGCAGTCCTCAATGACGTCAATCGAAGCCAAGTTCGTACGCATCGTGATTCTCGAGATCATGCAGCTCGGGACTTTGCAGAAAGCCATAGAATCCGTGTTTCATATGATCGACGTCAATCGGAGTGGTAAGATCTCCCAGCTCGAGTTTGAGGACGGAATTCGCGCGCTTGGTATCATGCACTTTAACTATGAAGTGCACGGTCGGAAACGGCGGTTCGCCGACACGTCGCTCTTCGTCTTGCCAGTGGGCAACCCCTTGCGTTACTGGGTCGTATGGCTCGTGGAGTGGAAGTGGTTCGACAGATTTATTCTGACTTGCATTGTTTTGAATTCGGCGCTACTTGCTTTTCGAGATTATCAAGACCCTGGTTCTATACCCGATGCTAGTGGAGCTGTCAAACTAAGCCTACGGAACTCAGTACTCGAGCGAGCAGAGGCAATCTTCTCGTGGATTTTCGTTGGCGAGTGTGGGCTGAAGGTTATCGCAATGGGCTTTCTTTTTGGCCGTGGCGCGTATTTGCGTAGCTACTGGAACATGCTCGACTTTTTCGTGGTTGTAATCGGCCTCATCGGTGATCTGCCAGGCGTTCCGAAAGTTTCTTCACTACGAACCGCTCGGGTGCTGAGGCCGCTGCGAACACTCAGTAATCTTCGCCGAATGCGGACGCTCGTCTACGCGCTGCTCTCCGCTCTACCAGCCCTCTTCAATGTGATGGTGATCCTCGCTTTCGTATTCGCGGTGTTCGGGATTCTTGGAGTTCTGTTCTGGAATGGCGTGCTGTTCTCCCGATGCCGTGAAACTCCAACACCCATAGACGGGGTTTGGAAGCTCGCGGGTAAAGGCCGCCTTTGCGGGGGCGCGTATACATGCCCTGACAATCAGTTTTGTGGTTCCATATATGCGCCACCCGACGGATACTATGTCGACTTGAACAAAATATCGTCTGCTGATAAGTGGGACTACGCGCTTATTGGGTTCGACAATATTGGAAAGGCCATGCTCACTCTATTCCAATGCATCACACTCGAAGGCTGGACGGCCGTCATGTATAATGTAAGTCTCATGCGAGCTCACAACGATGAAGCAACGCATTCTGACGACTGTAGTTTTTAGATGCAAGATGCGCACAGCTACGCGTTTGCGACGGGGTATTTTGTTACCTTTACTGTCATAGCCGCGCTCTTTTTGCTTCAGTTTGTGTTCGCGGTCATCTGGGAACGATTCAATGCTGCAAATGATGGAACTGCCGGTGAGTGGGATCTGATACTTGAAGAACGACGAGCAAGTGCAGCGAGCTCAGCTGCGAACAGACCACCCCAGGAGGCGCGAGACTCAGAAACCCCACCTTCGAATGCATTGTTTCGGCAACAGTCCTCTTTACGCAGATCGATTCGGAGCTCGTTTCGTTCAGGTATGATAGTTGTGAAGCGCAAGAATTTATTCCAGAAGCTCCGCTCAATGTGCTACAAGCTAGTCACGGTAAGTCCCACATGAGTGCATCGGTCCTGAAAGTTCGACATACTCATGGCTTGTCTCAACAGAACAATCGATTCGGTAACTTCATTGTGGTGTGCATTTTGCTGAACACAGCCACTTTGGCTTTGGATGAGTATCCAGTGGACAGAAAACGCGAGCGTGCCATGGAGATCATCAACACAGGATTGACAATGGTATTCTCGGCTGAGATGATCCTCAAACTGGTCGGCCTCGGGTTCAAAGGATATCGCTCGGACAGGCTCAATGTGTTTGATGGCTGTATCGTCATCGTCAGCATGGTTGAGTTTTTCATGAAGACGTTTGCGACTAGCACAAAACCGAACACTGGTTTGTCGGCTCTAAGAAGCTTTCGACTATTTCGAATCATGAAGCTTGCACGATCTTGGCGATCTCTGCGGGAGTTGCTACAAACGGTACGAGCCTCATCAGTCAGTTTTAAAGGGATAAAGCTCACGCATGACTTCCAATAGATCGGTAACAGTTTGGCAGACGTCGCGAATTTCGGCTTGCTGCTCTTGCTGCTCATGTATGTCTTCGCGTTGATTGGAATGCAGTTCTTCGCCAACAAGTTTCGCTTTGATGAAGCTGGTGATCATGTCGAATGGCAACCACACGTCTATAATAACACGGTGCCGCCGCACGCGCCATGGACGCCCGAACGACCATACGCTATAAGTCGGTCCAACTTCGACGACTCAATTGCGGCATTCACGACGGTGTTTCAGTGCTTGACAGAGGAGAACTGGGTCAGTGTCATGTACGATGGTGTCCGCTCCTCAGGGTGGAATGCAGCTCTCTACTTTCTTCTGGTAATGGTGGTGGGGAACATCATTATTTTGAATCTGTTCTTGGCGATCCTGCTCGGCAACTTCAGCGTTGACGATCTAAACGAAGACACCGAAAGAAAAGTTGAAAAAGGAGAGCGGCGAATCGAAGCCGCAACACAAGCTGCATTGCAGCGTACCGGGAAACCGAACGCCATTGTTCCGTTAGAAATCTCCAGCGAAGCGCATACTGGTGTTGAGCCCAAACACGAACCTCCGCGTGAAAAGCGCCGTCGGCGACGGCGGAACCATAGTGCGAATTCAATCGGGAGCACCGAGCGAAATAGTTTGGGGGGAGACAGTGCTGGCATGGTCAGTGCTGGACGAGATAGCGATGCAACTGAAGATGGAGAATCAATTACGTCTCTTCGCAAGAACGAAGGTCTTTCCGGCAAAATCATCGAGTCAGATCACAGCGAGGGCGATCTGCCAGGAGCAGATCCCGACACGGATCGTCGAAGGACTTCAGGAAACCCACGTCAGGTTCCACTTTCGACGGTGGACCCGAGGAGGTCAAGACCCATTATGGCGTTCCACTCAGAGACGACGAAAAATCTTGTGCAGGTGGCTGATGGTGACAGGTCACTTATGTTGTTGTCTAGGCGCCATATTGCTCGCCGTATATGCAGCAAAGTGATCCGACACCAGGCGTTCGACAGCTTGATGCTTATCATCATCCTTTTGAGCAGCGCTCAACTTGCTATCGATAATCCTCTCAACGACCCAGCTTCGCAGCTTTCGATCACTATCGCAACACTCGACAGAGTTTTCACACTGATTTTTCTCCTGGAGATGATACTCAAGGTTGTCGATACTGGGTTCCTACTCAACGGGAAGGACTCCTACCTTCGAGATCCATGGAATATTTTGGATTTCTGCATCTTGGGCTTCTCTTCGTTCACTCTCTTCTCATCAAACAAGACCCTCCGCTCTCTTCGGTCATTGCGGACGCTGCGCGCCATGGTACGTTACACAATATCTTGTCTTCGCATGTTGCATCGCTAATCGGAATGTCAACTGCCCTTTCCAGCGCCCTCTGCGAATGATCAGCCGTGTGCCGGGAATGAGACTTGTGGTGAATGCACTGCTGTCGAGTGTTCCTTGCATCATGAACGTGTTCCTTGTCTGCAGCCTCATTTTCTTGATATTCGGCATTGTCGGTGTCAACCTGTTTAAGGGCAAAATGTTCTACTGCGATATGTCCTCTTTTTCGGACGACTTGCTCGCAGCTCTCGAAACAGAGTTCGGCTTCACGTCTCTGTCATTCCGGAAATTATTCTCTAAAGATGATTGCTTGCGAAATGGCGGCGTGTGGACTCAGAATCGTCGGCACTACGATAACGTGTTGAAATCAGCTATGACACTATTTGAAATGAGCACAACGGAAGGGTGGGTAGGCATCATGTTTAACGGCGTCGATGCGACGGAGATCGGCTACCATCCTGTTGAAAACTACAACCGAGCGTATATTGTCTTCTTTATCGGTACGTGCAACAGACCTTGAACGCTCTTCACATCATACCCCAATTGTCTCACTGTGGTGGTGACAATTCTTGCAGCGTTTATCATCATCGGAAGCTTTTTCTCAATGAACCTTTTTGTTGGAGCCGTCATCGACAACTTCAACAGAATGCGGGACTCGTTGGGTCATTTGGATGCATATAACGACAGCCAGCGGGAATGGCTTCAGATTCAAGAGGCACTCCGAGCGTACGTACTTGCGCGCGTATGAGCTTTGATTTCATCGCTCTCACAGACTCTTGTTTCTTAGTACCCGCCTTGTCCCGAAACCCGATGAACCAAGGCATAAGCTACGTAAGCTGTGCTACCGCTTGCAACAGCACCGAAAATTTGAAGCTCTGATCGCTGCAAGCGTGCTCGGCAACACCATCATGCTCGCCATCACGCACTTTCAACAGTCATCGACAGTATCCACCGTGCTTTCCATTGGCAACATCTTTTTCTGGTTTGTGTTCTTGGTCGAAGCTGTTATCAAGCTCATGTCTCTCGGGCATCGATATTTCTTCGATCGCTGGAATCTTTTCGATTTCGCAATCGTATGTGGTAGCACAGTATCGACAATTCTCCCTTTTATCACACATGGCAAGATTTCCCCGGTAGCGAACACACTCCGGGCTTTCCGGATGGGCCTTGCCATCCGGCTAATGAAGCGAGCGAAGAGCATGCAAGACATTGTCAACACGATCTTGGACAACATGTCTGCGCTGATCAACGTATCCACGTTGATGTTCCTGATCATTTTCGTCTACGCAGTTATCGGAGTTCAACTATACGCCGGCGTAAAGCTTGGTGACAACTTGGACGAGCATGCCAACTTTCAGAGTATCGTGGTTGCGATCGTTACGTTGTTTCGGTTTGCGACTGGTGAGGCCTGGAATGATGTGATGTACGACTTGATGGTGCAGCCAATTAACGGAGCGCTAGGATTTCCGTACGGGCCGTCGTGCGTCAGTGATTACACGTACAGCCAGCTCGCGGACGCGCGCAATTACACAGATAACCCTTCCTTGACGATTGGCTGCTCACCAGGGATCGAAGTTACCTACGTATACTTCCTGACGTACGAGCTGATCACTTCGTATGTGATGCTTAACCTCTTCGTCGCGGTAATTCTCGAAGGCTTCGAAGACACGACAGAGAAGAACGCGTCGGCCGTGACCAAAGCCGACCTACGCAAAGTGTGTGCAGTGTGGGAGAAGTACGATCCGCTTGCGACAGGCTACCTATCTGACCACTTGTTCCTCAAGTTCCTTCGCGACGTTCCACCTCCGTTGGGGCTGCCGCGGCCCGTACATCGCAAAGATGTTGCGACCTGGGCCAAGCATCTCGATCTGATGGTGGATCCAAGCGGGCGGATCAGTTTCAACAGATTCATCCTCTCGGCAGCGTTTTGCCTAATGAAGAATGTGGCCCAGACCCGTGGTGACGAGATCATGCCAGCGCGTAGTGTTGAGAGCTTCTTTGCGGCGTCCCAGCTTCTTGGAAGGGTTGCCAAACGACGTAACAGCACGACGACCACAGTGGCGAGCTTATTCACCGTCATTTCAGTCAAGCGTATCCAAGCAGCCGTGCGAACGCGTATGGCGCGCAAGCGCTTCCTGATCCTAAAGACGCAGCTTGCAGCGCAACGCTTGTCACTGTACGACAGAGCCGCAGTATGCAACTTTAAGAAACACAACGTGGCCGACCATGAGCAAGGCGACGTGAGTCTTCCAAACAACCCGTCGTCATGCGATGGCAGCGACCACGAGCCAGGAAGAACGCGAACAATGCACTGTCCGCCCGAGCGCCACGAGGAAGTAGCTGCAGAGACGAGTCCAGTAGTTGTTTCGAGCGACGAATCTTCCGGGGTGAGCCTCTCGGCCACGGCTGTGCATCCACCATCAAGTGATGCCACGCGCGAGACGAGTGAGACCGTCACGACATCGACCGCGCACGCTTGAGCTACACAAAGCGCGATGGACCACTCACTATTATAGCGCATACAACGCCTGCCTCTATTTAATCGGAACAATACTACAGGCGCGGGCTTGGGGGCCCCCGAAGTCACTGGCGGCGAGCCACGGGCGTGGCGTCCTGGTCGTCGACCTTGAGGTCCACGCTGGGCTTGAGCGCCTTGAGCGGGCCCACCGGGTTGGCTGCGAAACGCGCGTAGTACAGCGAGGCCATGAAGATGCCCTGCGCCGTGAACAGGATCTTCCAGCGCTGCTCAACGAGATACCGTGCGAACGGCGTCATTCTTGTCGTCTTGTTCCAGCAGCTCCCAAAACACAACCACATGCACCACACAAAACGTACACCATTCACTCTATAATAAAGACCGGTCTTGTATTCGGACTGTAGTCGAGCTTCTATTTGGGGAGCACGACTTGGACGCTTTGTGGATCGATCAAAGACCAACACTCTGTAATCCACTTGTCCCCTCCTTCCCCCTCCCCCCTCCGCTCCGCTCTCCGCTCCGCTCCGCTTTTTTCCCGTGCGCTCCTCCAAATTGGAAACGCGCGCGGCAAAGAGAAGGAGCAGCGAGAAGCCACTTAGTTGCCTCAGATGGAGACGGCGGTCGCGACGAGTGAGCGGAGCGGAGCGGGCGGCGCGCGTCCGCGGCGGCAGTCCACGCAGCGCACGCGGTCGTCCATGAAGAAGGCGATCCGCGAGCTGCGCGGCGTGGCCAAGGGGGGCGCGGAGGGCGACGAGGACGAAGACGAAGAAGAAGAGGAGGAGGAGGAGGAGGAAGAGGAAGAGGAGGAGATTGAGGAGGAAGAGGCCGAGGAGGAGGAGCTCGCGCCCCACGCGCGCTCGGCCGGCGCGCGTAGCGGGTCCACGGACATGCAGGCCTTTGAGCGCGGCGCGATGGTGCGCATCGTGCGCACGTCGGACGTCGAGCAGCGCGTGCCCCACACGGTCGGCAAGATCGGGCTCATCGAGGACGTCCCGCAGCACCCCAACACGTGGTTCAAAGTGCGCATCCGCGACGGCGACGTCGTGTACAAGTACCGCCCGTCGGCGCTGCTGCTCGTGGGCGCGGAGGACGACGACGCGGCCTACGACGGCGAGTACGACGACGCGTCCGAGCGAGAGGACGCCGAGCCGACCAAGCCACGCGCCAGCTCCACGGCGGCCGCGCGGTCCGCGAATGGCGACGACACGGACGGCGTCGACGACTCGGAAGGCGAGCACAAGGAGCCGGACGACGACGACGAGGAGGACGACGACATGGAGGACATGGAGGTCGACACGCGCGTGCGCGTCCAGCTCGCCGCGCTCTCACGCCGAGAACGGGATCTCAAGAAGTACCAAGGAAAGCTCGGCGTGGTCATCGCGGTCCGTGGCTCTTGTAGAGTGGGTGAAGCTGTCGCGACGTGGTGGCCTAATGTGTTTTTTTGTTGTGTTAGACGGAACGGGAAGGAGTGAAAGTGCAGCTGGATACCGAGGATATCATCACCATCAAACAGAAGCATCTCGTCGCGGCGCCTGACGCTCCACGCGACGACGAAGGGAACAATGCAGCACATGCCGATCAGGTATTTACTGAATTGTGGATTGGACCCTCACTGGCTCGCAATCTCATGGAGCGTTGTGCTGTCTCGTGTAGGAATCGGACTCGGAGTTGCCAAAGGGCCAACTGCTCTCTGATTTGGACCCCGACATGTGGATCGACCGCCGGTGCCGCGTCAATGTCGGCAAGTTCAAAGGTCGCTTTGGTCGTGTGCTTCGGTCAGGCAACGGTTGGGTCCAGTTGCGCCTCGACAATTCGAACGAAAACACTGCAAAGCGCGCGTACGAACTCACGTTGCTCGAAGATATGGACACCATCAAGCAGTTGTACGCCAAGAGCGTGGCGAAGAAGCGAGAGCAAGGTGCCACGGCGCGTGATGACGAGGACGATGAAGAGGAGGACGACGCCGAAGATGGTGCGCGCAGTGGAACTGAAGACAATATGACGGCGGAGCAGACTGAAGATTCCCAGGGAGAGGAAAGCGGTGGGAAGCGATCGCGCCGACTCGCCAGTCGCAGCAACTACGGTATCTCGTGGATCGAAAAGAAGGTGTGGCTCCCGCATCGCAAAGGAGTCGGTATCGTCAAGAAGGCGGACAGAGAGACATGCACAGTCGAAATCGGTGCCTCGAAGGTGCTCAAGGTGTACAAAAAGAAAGATCTCGAGCTGCTTGATGAAGAATCTACCAAAGTTGGTCGAGGTCAACGCAACCGGAACAATGCCAAAGCAGCAAAAGACAGGCTCGGACTGCCAGAGGGAGTTGTGCTGATGGGTACCACTGCTGCAAGATATGCCGCCTTCCAAGATCAAGTGAAGAAATTTATCATGCGCCGACGCGAAAAGTTTAAAAAGCGCCCGAATCTTCTTGCATGGAGAGCCGAGTTTGAAGCTAAACTTCGGAGCAGCGAGATCCACGACAAACAAGACCCCGCAGTGATCGACTTGATCGTTGTGCCCCGCTGTGAGATTTGCGGTGTCGAGAAAGAGGTATGTCCTTCCCGAAATTGTGTGGCATGTCGCATGAACTAATCCCTGTGGTGATGTATAGGAACTCAATGGCGAGTGTTGGAATACGAACTGTCCTCGTTGCGTGAACTTCGATGTGACCAACTTCGAAATGACAGAAGGTACATGAACCCATGCTCCGCACTTATCTATCTGCACTCTTAACTGACCTTCTCACTACTTCAGATTCGTATGCGAGGATGCCAATTCTCCCTATTCCATCAGAGCGAATCACCAATACGGTGTGTCTACGCGCATCTGAGTCCCAACGCAAGCGCAAGCGGCGGCAGAGCGCCTCCCCCCATGCAAGTGATGCTTCTGGTCAAGTGGGTCTGGATGATGCCACTCCAATGCAGCGAAGTCTCAAACGTCAAGGAAGCTCGGACAGCGTCCGATCAGAATCTAAGAAGTCCAAGAAGGACGGTGTGAAGGTCAAGAAGGCGAAGTCGGACATGAAAAAGAGCAAGAAAATCTCCGGGAAGACGAGCCCCACATCAGCCAATGGCGATGGATCGGAGGCAAAGAAGACCTCGTCGTCGAAAAAGAATAAGACCGAGGGCGAGAAGAGCTCACCCGGAAGACCGACGCAGAGCCATGTCGCCGAGCAAGCCGGGACCTTCCGACCGCAGTACGACAACGTGTTTTCGAGGTAAGTATGGTGCACGTTTGGTTCGCCTTGGAGTTAGCCAGAGTTCCCGACTAGACTTGCCAAAACATGATTTTTTCCAGTACCGGTAGCGTTGTCTTGTCACGAATGTGAACAGAATTCGCTTGGTTCGATCATGTGGCTCGCTCACAACTGTCACACATGGGGTATATCCGTTAGTGAAGCCATCAGTCCCAGGGCCAGATGGACTGTGTGCGATTTCTATGTTTCTATCACGAGCAGCGACCGGCTGCGTTGCTCAAATCTGAGGAGCTGAAGACGAGTGTGGTGGCGGCCTACTCACTGTTCCTCATCGCGCCTAATTTTACTGGCCCCGGCACAGAGCATTTATTCTCCCTCTCTCGGCGGGTATTTCCAATCGCTCGAGGCTACCTTTCATCACTCGCGTTCTCGGTTCAGCGCGGCCATCGAACAACCTCCGGGGCCGTCACCACGGCCCCATGGGTGCCAAAGGAAGCGAAAAGAGTGGCAAGTCGACGCGGTCGACACGGGACAAGAGCGTGCGCTACTCGATCCAGGATGGCGGCAGTGGCAATCTCAGCAAACCCCCAAAGTCGACGAGAGAAAAAAAAGATGCGCCCTCGGACCCAGCGGCCAAGGACCCCACGCCTGGGAAACTGGCCGCCGTGACGGGTGGGGACAGGCTCACACCGGAGCGGCCCTTGCTGCGCAAGAGCAGCAGCGCGAGCTTGCTGGACCCCGACGGAACCAGCGACGACCCGGCTGCCCACAAGTTGCGCCGCAAGTCGAGCAGTCTCCGCGATCTCACTGCCGACGAAGCCGCGGCGCTCAAAGCCAAACACGAGAGCGACAAGGCCTCTGTCCGGTCCAAGCGCCACTCCAAGTCCAACGTCGCGCGCGGCAGCGTGTCGCGACTGGACACACAAGGCTCGCTGCCACCACTGACGCCCAAGACGGGCCGCGAGTCGTCGCAGCCGTACAACGAGCAGCAGAACCATCGCCCCAAGCGGCGACGCCGGGCGGGCGACATTGAGCTGCAACGCAAGCCCACGATTGACGTGGTCGTCAAGTACCAGCGTACGTGGCGGTGCGATCGCTACAACTTGGCGATGGATGGCCACTGACCGCGTGCTGGTTTTCTTTTGTGGGCCACAGTGGGGCAGACCGAGTTGAAAAAGTTCAAGCTCTGCTTCAACCAGATCGATCTCGAGTGAGGTTTCCTCGGTGCTCCGGTGTGGTCTGACGAATGACAGTGGCTCACGGATGGTGGATGTGTGCAGTCAGAGTGGTTCGATCGACTATGACGAGTTCTTCGAGTTCATCGACGAGCGGAAGACGCCGTTCTCCGAGGGACTCTTCCGGTTGATTGATGCGGATAGCAACGGCACGGTGCGTGATCGTTCCCTGCCACTCGTAGCGTGTGGCTGGCTGACGTGGTTGTGCGGCAGATCGACTACGAAGAGTTTGTCCACGCCATGGTGTTGTATTGCATGTACACGAGAG
Source organism: Pythium rishiriense (assembly GCA_023335895.1). Classification (NCBI taxonomy): domain Eukaryota; phylum Oomycota; class Peronosporomycetes; order Pythiales; family Pythiaceae; genus Pythium; species Pythium rishiriense. The sequence goes on from JAADVT010000199.1 coordinate 31,919, forward strand.
ATGAGATCCTGCAATGTGAGTCTACGTATCACCTAGAGTATGGAGCTTCGTCTGGACTAACTCTGCATCGCGTCCACGCAGTCGCGTTCGACACCTTCGACCCGGGCAAGACGGGCGCCATCGGTGAGAAGGAGTTCAAGCGCCTCATCAGCACGGTCAACGACGGTGCACCGGCGTTCCCAGGCAATTTCAAGAGCGCGCTCAACGAGTTTGATAAGTGAGTCGCCAGTTGATTTCCGCCGCGTGATTCGAACCCATCGAGATGGAGGCTTTGGTCTCACTCGTGTGTGTCTTTCTCCACACAGAAACAAAGATGGTGTGATCGACTTCGAGGAGTTCAAAGTACTCAACAAGCGGTACCCGATGTTGCTCTTCCCGTGCTTTCGATTGCAAGACCGGATGCAAAAGTCGACGCTCGGCGAGAACCATTGGCTCAAGCTCCACAAGCGCCTGTACGAGCGGCTCAAGCTCGAAAACTATCAGGTGCGGACCCTTGAAATCACACTGGGGCGGGCTGTGTCGTGGACTGATGATGGCTCAACTGAAATCAACTGTGTAGCGAAAACACAATGGCGAGCTCCCGCCCCTGGGCGTCGTCGGGAGCATCCGAAAGTTCCTGGGCCTGGACAGCCGCGATATCTACGCCCCATAACAGATTCACTAGTTCACAAGTAGTGGGCGATAGGCAGATCCCCACTCAAGCTCTATTTAAATATCGGTCGGTCTCCGTCTTGCTCCAGTCCCCCTCCACCCCTATCAAAGTGGTTCAACTAATGACGACGACTCGACGACGAGCCACTCGGCGACGTGGAGCTCACTTGGATCATCTCGATCGGGTAGATCGGCTTGCCATCCGCGACGTACGAAAAGTAGATCGACGGCTCGGGCCCGCGGAGCGGCAGCGAGGCGACCTGGTCGGCCTTGCACCACGTCGCGCCGGCGCTCTCGTAGTCCGGGATCGACTTGGGCAGCTGGTCGCAGTCCAGTGGCTCGGCGTAAAAGATGAAGCGCATGCGCACGTAGGCGTTGCCACTGCGGTCTTTCTTCGGGTGGTACTCAATCTTGATCACGCCCGTGAGGCGAATGTCGATGCCGGCCTCTTCTTTGGTCTCTCGGATCGCGGCCTGCGCCGGGTTCTCGCCGCTGTCGATGCGCCCACCGGGCAGCCAAAAGCCCGAGTTGGCAAACTCCTGCACGAGCAAAAAGCTGTTGTACTTGCGGTTGTGGCACACCACGAGCGCAAACGAGTAGAGCGTGCTCTCGCCCATGTGGAACTCGCTGGTCATCTCGCCGCGGCCGGGCGGGCCGTGGGCGTTGTGGAGATGGACTTGGAACGGCCCGCGCGTGCCTTGGCGGCAGATCGGGCACGTGAGATCGTCGCGGTTTTTCTCGTTGATGTGGTAGAGCGGTGCGTGGCGCCAGAGCTCGTCCTCGGTGAAGCCCGACTTGGCGCAGATCGGGCACGTGTAGCCACCGGTGTACGTGGACTGGTTGTCCGGGCACGCGCCGATGAAGCGCATGACGCGGTGGACGTCCTCGAGCGCGCTCGTGACCATGGACGCGCCCTCCTGGAAGCACTCGTAGCGCCCGCGCGGGTGTTCCACGAGCTGTGAGCTAAACACACAGAGGAACAGCTGCCGCGAGATCGTGCGCACCATCTTGATCACGGGCAGGATCCGCGAGGACGGCAGCCCGGCCGCGCGGAACAACACGGCGTCAAACGGCGAGGCCACGGCGCCGCCGCGCGCGCGGGTCTGCAGCAGCCGCTCGCGGATCTCGGCGTCGTGGAGCACGGCGAGCTCCGTGATGAAGCCGTTGGCCGTGAACGCCTGGACGCAGGCGTTGTCCAGCGAGTCGAGCGGCACGTCGTGGTGGGCCACGTTGCGGATCACGAGCGCGCGCTTCATCGGCGGTCTTGGCGGGCGGAGCTGGCCGGCGAGATCCAGCGGAGACCGTGGCGATGGGAGTCGAACCAGTTCCTAACGCGTGCGTGCTGTACTTTCTAACAATTGGATTCGGCTGGCTTAGGCTGAGTTTCCTGGATTAGCCTCATGTGGGCTCACGAAACGACGCGGACATTTTTCGATCTTGACGAGAGGGACGTGAGCGTTCTTGACTGGAAGCACCACGGCCATGAGCGACGACGAGCTGGACGAGCTCGAGACCAAGGTAGCTGCCTTTGGCATACTCTCTGTTTGACTGGGGATTTGATCTCAATGTGTGTTCTTGTGTGTGTGTGTGGCAAGCTCGAGGACCTCACGCGGCAGAACGACGTGCTGCGCCAGGAGAACGAGCTGTTCGAGTCGTACTTGGCGCGCCACTCGCAGGCGCTCGCGGGCAGCGACGACGACGAGCCCAAACGGGACGACAAAGACAAACCCAAGTCCCTTGGTGGGCCGGGTGGTGGCGGTGCGGCCGGCCGTGCACGGCGCGCGCGTGCCCAGATGATGCTCACGATGGACCAGAAGAACGACATTTGTAGCACCGAGCTCGAGGCCGCGCAGAAGGAACTCGAGGAGACCAAGCGCACGAGCGAACGGCTCATTGATACACTCCGCGCCGTGCTCGAGGAGACCGACATCCGCATCGCCGAACTCAAGAAGGACGCGTACGAGTTCAAGCGCGACATTGTCGTGGGCGCCGAGAACTTTCGCACGGGCAAGACCATCGCCGAAAAGATGATCCGGTACATGGAAGAAAAGCTGCGCCAAAAGGACGCCGTGATCGAAAAGCTTCGGCTCAAAAACGCGACGCTCAAGAGCCAGGCACAGAAGATCGACGCCCAGCTGCGCCACAAAGAAGAAATGGGCGACGCGCTCCACTACATTGACTTTCACCAGCTCCAGATCGAGAACAAGCAGTACGTCGCCAAGATCGAGGAGCGCAACGACGAGCTGCTCAAGCTTAAACAGACCACGGGGAGCACGGTCCAGGTGCTCAACAGCCTCAAGAAGAAGCTCCAGGAGCTCATGGAGGAGAGCACGTGGCTCCAGAACGAGATCCAGAGCCGCACCGAGCTCAACGAAAAGATTCTCGAGGAGATCAGCCAAATCGAGGAGCTCAACCTCAAGGATAGTCGGCTAGTCCACAAGCTTCAGACCCAGCAAGGCGCCGAGCCCAACAAGGACATGCCACAGGTACCGACCGATCGTGTGTGGATCAAAGCGGGAAGAGAGGTTCAGCTGACCACTAAGTTTTACGTGTGGCATGGGATAGATTCTGGACTATGTGGCCCAAAGAGCCAAGGGCTACTCGTTGCAGGAGGAGATCAAGAATTACGAACGCAAGGTCGAGATCGCCGAGCGTGCTGTCAAACTCCAAAAGTCCAAGCTGCGTCGCCGCGACAGCAACTAACACGTTGCGATTTGTCAGGTCTCTCAGTTTTTTTTTTTTTTTACTTATTCGTTTGCTCGTTTGCATTCCGAGCGTTCAGTAGTTAAAGCGACCTTGTGCTGCTCTAGATGGTGCCGCGCACATTCTCTTGGGCCCTTCTTCCGGACCGGAGAGGAACACTCACAGGCGAAACCGTCACCGGTGGCTGTGCTCAGCGAGTGACTGAAATGTATGGAGTGGCGAGTGTGGTTGCAGCCTGAGGCAACCACGTGTCTCATACAAAGCTACTAACAGTGCAGCCGCGTTGAGCTGACCGCACCCATTCTGGAAAACACCACGATCTGTCTTCTCGTCACGATGGCATTGCCATTGGTCGCGTTCGCCTTCCTCGCCCTCTCGAGAGTCGTAGTCTTTGCCATGAGTAGCCCCAGACTACCACGTTGCACAGGGCACCGACGCCCCAACGACTTGGAATCCGACGTTGTGCTTCAGCCATGAGAAAGCCGGTCACTCACCTGGCCAGCGCGGGTGCCTCGCGACCACATCCTCGCGCCACTCCTTCGCACCGGGTCCTCGCAGGAATTTCCCAGACGTTGAGCTCAACATGTCGTGGTCACTACCCCAAGGCGGATACAACGATGACAGAATGGAGATCAGACGGATGCCACAGGGTAAGGTTCGATACAAGGTTGTCCAGTTCTGCTCGGCCGTGAGGGCTGCGACGGACACGATGTGTTTCGATCTAGAGATCAACATTGCGCCCGAGGTGTACACGTTTAAGTTTGCCTGGCCGGTCGAGGAGAACAACACGCTATCGCTATGGGAGGCCTACGTGTGGTCAGGCCCAGTAGCCCCAAATGCCCCAATTGGTGGGGTTCGCTCGGTCGCTCCCACGGCAAACCAGCTATCCCCGGTAATGACCCCCCTGCCGTCGCCTGAACAAGCGTCTCAGGTAGATGCTTTGGTGCGAGAAGACGACCTGGATTGGACCGACGGGGACCCGTACGACGATGACGAAGAATTCGTCTACAGCGATCAGGATGACGATCAGGGTGGAGAAGAAGATGAGAACGACGAGGACGAAAATGATACTCTGGACGGCGACGGTGAGCTGGCCGACCCAGTGCCCATAGCTCAACACAACGGCAACCGCACGGAGAGCTCGTGAAGGTGTTAGGCTCTCGTTTTCAAAATGTAGCCATTTTTGTTGTGTATGTACCCATGTGCTCTCTCTCGTTATTTACGTAAAACCAAACCATAAAATGATCCCGCCGTTTCATAGACTCCATCGAGCGCGGAAGGTCTCCATGGACAAGCGCCTCCACGCGCTGGCCGCTGCGCCACTGGCGTTCCAGGACCAGTACGATGCGCTGTTGGACGCGTACTACTCGGTGGACCGTGGCGCCGGCCGTGCACAGCGGCAGCTGGAGCTGCAGGTCGAGATGGCGCAGCTGAGCGCCGCCCACGGCGAGCTGCGTCGCGCACAGAGCCACTACGAGACCATTCTCGAGTGTATTGCCACCCACCACACCAACGATGTGGACGCAGAGCCCGTGGATGGGCAGCAACAGCCTCGAGCGGACGTAGCGACGGACCAGGCGGCGGCCTCGCAAGCCGGTGGCGACGCCGACGACGGCCAGGACGACGAAGTCCCCGCGCAGTTACGCGCTGTGCTGGTCGAGCTCGAGATCAACGCGCTCGCCAACCTGTCGACGATCGCGTCCCGTCTGGGCGACACCAAGGCCGCGGTGGCGCATCTGCTCAAGGCCAAGCAGGCGCTGCGCGAGTTGCGAGCGGCTCCTCCTCCGAGCGAGCCCTCGGCGGAACCACCAGAGCTCGAGGACCGACGCGAGCCGCTCGCACAACTGGAGGCCACGCTCACAGCCAACTACGCCGTGTTGCTACAGGCCAAGGGCGCCGAGGAGGACGCCGCCGTGGCCGCACAGGCAGCGCTGAGCCTCGCGGAGGCAGCCCAGGAAACGGGCGACACGACCGTCTCGACGGCGCGGCAGCTGGCCACGCAAGGTACGAGGGGTCGTTGGCGGCGTCGCCAACGCGTCTGGCTCACCACGTTTGTTGTTGTCGTTCTAGTGCTCGTGTCGTGTGCCCGCACGCGGGGCGAGTCTCATCGCGTGCGCGACCTCTCTGTCTCTCTCGCCCACGAACTCGCCGCTCGGTCTCCACGGGACCCGCGCATCCTGGCGCGGTCCCACAACTACCTGGGGCTGCAGTGCGTTGAAAATCGCGAGCTGGAGGCCGCGCTCCGCCATTTTCTCATGGCGCACCGAGCGGCCTGCGATAGCTCGACTCCGGACGACACGCCGCACCTGCTCGGGACGCTTCGGTACCAGATCGGCTGCATGCTGGCCGCGCTGGGCACGACTACGTCCCTCTCCGTCGTCGGCGATACAACGGCTACGGAACAAGTCGACGCGCGCCAGTGCCTCACGCCCACGACCGTGTCGGACCGGTTGGTGGCGTTGCTCGCGCGCGCGAGCCTCGCCGAGCTCGCGTACCACGACGGCGACTTCGCCACGGCCGAGACCACGCTCGCCGCCACGCTCGCCGAGCTCAGGCAGCTCGTGGCAACGGAAGAGCCCACGAGGCCGCTCGCGGCCAAGCACGAGCTGGCCAAGATCGAAGGGTACATGGAGAGCTGGCTCGGCACGGCGCTGCTCGCGGCTGGCAGCGACGCGCTCGCCGAGGAGGCCCACCAGCGCGACCTCGAACTCGCTCTCGATAGCGGAGACCTCCACGCTCAGCTGCGGGCGCTACGCAACCTCGCACTGGTCTACAGCTCGACGCAGCGGTTCGCCGAGGCCGCGACGCTGTGGCGTGAGACGCTCGAGATCGCGGCCGTGCTCGCGAGCAAGCGCGACCAAATGGTCGCCTACGGAGCGCTGGGCAGTGCGCTCCACGCGCTGGGCATCGTGGACAGCACTGCCACGGGCGAGTCCAGTGGCCTGCTGGCCGAGCCCGAGCACCAGCCACGCGCGCTGTTTCTCCAGCAGCGCGCGCTTGCCGTCGAACTCGGCGACGTGGAGGCCCAGGCCCGCGCCCAGCGCGGTCTTGTCGGGACCTACGAGTGGCAGCCGTGTGCCGAGGAGCTCGAGAAACGGCTCGAGGCCTGCGACGCGCTCGTGCGGCTCAGCGAGCAGCTCCCCCACGACGCGACGCTGGGGGCCGACGCGTACCGCTCGCTCGCGAACGCGATCAACGCTCAGGTCGCGCGGCTCGCGGAGCGTGGCCAGCGGTTCGCCGAGGCCATCAAAGTGCTCACGGCCAAGCGCAACGCCGCGCTGCAAAAGCTGCGCGAGGCGTCGGCCCGCGCCACGAGCGCCTCAGGCCACCAGCCCCGGCGCCAGGCGTGGGCCTACGTAGAGATCGTACGACGCCCGCTCGCATCGTGAGGAAGAGAGGAGGAAGGAGGGAGGGTGTATTCGTTATATTCATATAGGATACGAGGGTGGTCTAGCTTCTGGGGAGAGTCTCCGAGGGGAAGCAGCTCACTTTTTCGGGGGTACTTTTTTCTTGTCGCTCGAGCACAGCACTTTGAACGAGCACGTGAGGTTCTTGTCGACGCATAGGATCGCGCCGGCGTTGTCGAACTCGTTGCAGTAGTTTGGCGCTGAGAAAATGGTCACGAGCCGGCGCTCGGCGAAGAACTCGTAGCCGTCCGACACGACCTGGTGCGCACGGCAGACGAGATCGAGGTCGTGGGTCTGCAGGAACTGCTCGACGACGTCGGCGCCAAAGATGTACGACACGCCGCGGTCGCTCTCCGTCCAGCCTTGGCTGTCCGGGTCCGGGTCGGCCCACAGTAGATCACACAGGAGACCCTGTAGTAGCACCGGCCAAAGGGGATCAGAGATCTGTTTGGTCTACGCCACCCGAGACGATGCCCTACCTCGTCGGGGACGTCGGTTGGCCGTCGAATGTTGCGGATCTGGTCGAGCGTGTACAGGTCGGGCGAGAGCCCACCGTGTGTGCAGAAAATCTATCGCAACGAATCGACTGGATAAGACTCCCATCGCCATTGACACACAAGAACATCCATCTACCTTGCCGGCGACGACGGCCGCGACGGGCATGCAGTTGAAGCAGTCGCCGAATGTCCGCCAGAGCTTGACCGAATAGCGGCGCTTGCACTCGTCGTAAAAGCCGTAGATGCGGTTGATGGACGCGCATTCGTGGTTGCCGCGCAACAAAAAGAGGCGGTTCGGGTATTTGATCTTGTACGCGAAGAGCAGGCAGATCGTCTCGATGCTCTGCATGGCGCGGTCCACGTAATCGCCGAGAAACAGGTAGCTCTTGTCGTCGGGGAAGCCGCCAATCTCAAAGAGCCGTAGCAAGTCCGAGTACTGGCCGTGTGTGTCGCCGCAAATGTTGATGGGCGCCGGCACTTCGAGGAGCGCCGGCTGCTCCAGAAAGATCTGCGTGGCACATTACACGTCCCGGTTAGTCGAGTGGGCAAAACGAGTGTACCCGTGGGGAGTAGCGCACCGTTCGGATCTTGCGGCAGAGCAGCATGACTTCCTCGCTCGTGAGGTCCGTGACCTCGGTCTGCGAGGGCTTGTCCTGGACCATGAGCAGCTTCTTGATGACATTGTCCACGACCGTGAGGCTGGAGTCGGCCATGGCGACGTCGGCAGCGGGAGAGGCGGTCGGCGCGAACGGCAGCACGCGCGTCACGGTGGGCGATCGGAGGAGGACGTCGCGACGGCCCTGGGGGCGGACACGCGCTTGACAACAACAGCAACAGCCGCGATCACGGGCCTCGTGTGGAAAGCCCACAGCCCAACGCACGACCAGGCCGGACGACCAGAAAATAGACCATCCGCGCCACCCGCGACGTCCAGAGATGAGGAGGAAAAAGGCAGCAGGCAGCTATTCTTATGGGGGGGGGGGG